>CAIGRK010281605.1:0-13166 GCA_903798315.1 Fraxinus greggii | reverse complement strand
GATTTGAGATGTTTAGGGTTTAGGGTTTTATAATTTAGATAGAGATGAAGTAAAATCTGATTTTTGTATAAATATAGTTTATATATGAAATTTGAAATTAGAATTTTAAAATTCTGATTTTGTGTAATTTCCTCTATATATATACGGTTATGACTTCCGGATCACATGTTCTGTTCATTCTATTCAGACTCCCATCCTTAAAGAGAAACAAAGGAACAACGTGTTGATCTAGAAAACTAAAACTGCAGGACTTGTTCATTGCGATAACCATGTCTGATTCAGGTATGCTTCCGCTTCGATTCTCAATTTCTTGATGGTCCAACATAAACGATCTATATGACGGTAAATTATTTTCCCCAACATTCCACACATCCATAAAAGAAAATTCGCCAATCGTAGGCTTACAAAATATATATCAAAACATCGAAATTTTATTTCAAAGCATGAAAATTCGTTTGTAGTTTAAAGTTTGGAGTTTTGTCTCCCCATTGTTGTATCAAACACCTTGAGGACAAATCTTGCTCTCGGAATATACAATTTGTTCTCTAAGATTAAACCAAGTGTAGCAATCAGCTTCCTTTTTACTTCAGTGTTGATGCCACCCATTGATACAATTTCTGCCAATGCTGCTGGTTCCTTGTTCCCTCCAAATGTTAAGGCTACAGATCCTTTCAACAGAATCATCACAAACTACTAAAACAAAAACACACAATTAGTCGAAAAGGAAGTTCAATAAGAAATCCTTGTATGATACATATAAGAGGCAATGGACCGACACAATTAGTCGAAAAGGAAGTTCAAATCTTATAAAGAAATCCTTGGATGATACATATAAGAGGCAATGAACCGTAAAAGGAAAGTATAGGATTTGTTTTACGAAATGTCATTGTCTTCTTGCCTCAAGCATACGAGTTAGAATAACTATTAGCTCGATCCAGCTCTGATCTTAATTTGCATAAAAACAGTGCAGAATGTATCGCTTGCCCGACTAACTATATATAGAAGAACAAGTAATATAGACATTCAGTTTGCACGTTTACTACAAACCTTTTTTCCAACTTCGGTTCCTAACTAAGCATCAGGGTTTACACGTCAAGGAAATCTCGCGTGGGTGTTTAAAATTACAGAGTTTTATAGACCAGCATTTGAAGTAACAAGACTAAGAGCTCATTTGACAAAACTTATTACAAGTCAAAAGCAGATTCTGAGATTGAGAAACTGCTTTTGGGCTTGTATGAATAATAATCTGGAAGTCTTCTGGTTAGAAGAACCATTAGAGGAAGTTGATCGACGGTGACTTCATCGGGGAAGCTGTTAATAAAAATATAGAAGTAGAAGTCCTGCCAAACGGACCCTAAACAAGAACTGGATTTGTGGGAAGTGTCAAATTTCACGAGATTAAGTCATTAGAGAGACAAGAAATTGAGTTGATACACAAATTTTTCATAAATAGGAAGTTGCAAGAACTGAACTCACAGCGCCCATTTTCTCTTAACACCATTTCATTTAAAAGATAAAGCCAAGTCATCTTCGACACAACGATCCAAAATAATCTTACTACTCACTCCTCTTTTTGGTTCAATGCCAACAGACTTGCTGACAAAAGTAGGACAGTTATTAGATAGATTTCCTTAAATTAGAATTATTCCGCAAAATTATTGCACTAGTTTGTGGTTCTCCTATTGTCCTCCCTTTTAACTAATATATGGTCTCAATGCAAATCTTAGCTAAGTGGGGTACCAATGGCCTCCTCTTATCCCATGGAGCAAAGATTTCAGTTAGTAGGTACATTGAATAATAAAAAGTATAAATTCCAAGGGCCTACATACCTCTTATCTTTAGTTTTATCTGAGAAAAGAAACTTGTGGAGCTTAGAGCCTTGCAAATAAGCATAGAGTTCTATAGAGGATTATATATTTCGAATTAACTCGTCTAAAAGTTTAAACTCTTAAAGAGAAATGACAAACTTAGGTCCCCGCGCGTGCATGTGGGATACATTTATCATAAAATGTCCAACACATGCACAATTTTTATCGAAGGGGTTGAGAAAACTAGAACCTTTATCTGGTGGCAACTACTCGAATGGAGAGGAAAATCTTATTCCTCTCCCTTGTTTGAAAAGAAGAATTGGTAAAAGGAATAAACTTTTGATAATTGGGTGATTTGAAATGTTGGTTGAAATAGTTAGAATAATGAATCAATGCCTTTGTTATCCCTTCTTACTTTCCCTTCTTATTGAACTGTCAATCCCTAGCTTAAAAGCTTCGAGGATTCAAGAAATTTCTCGAGTTTTAGCAAAAAACATCTCACTGGGATCGAGTAAAATACTTAAAACCACATTATATAAACTGAGTTTACTCGAGATTAATTTCCTGCCCCCTCCCATTCTATCGAATCCACAGTACTTAATAGCTTAAAATCTTAGTTTTCAAGAAACTGCTCCAGTTTTAGCAAAAACAACTCTTGGCTAGAGCAAGATACTTAACCACAGTACATAGATAAATTTCTACTACCAGCACCATTGCCAAGGTTCAATAACCAAACATCCTTGTCTGAAATCTAACATGGACAAGCCCATAATTATATCAATATTAATCCAACAGTAATAGAGAGAAAGACAGCTTACTTTTTCAGGTTTTCCGATGATTTGAGAAACAGCCTTTGTGAGTTCAGAAAAGATTGAATCTGTGTTGATTCCATCCAGGTTAACGTTGGTTGAAATATCAAGACAAGGCATTTTCCCTCTTTTTTTCTTGATTTCTCCTGTCTGTAGGGACTTCTGCTTACAATTTTTTGTGGGCAATTCTGTTTTGCCCACTCACCTTCATATAATTGCTTATTTATGGACAAATTTTATGTCACAATCAAAATGATGGCTGCCGGCCCCATTGAACGACCCTGTTTCAATTGAGGTTGCTCTTCTTTATTTTACCTGGTTTCCTGAAAAATATTTTTTGAATAGGTTTTGAGCGTTTTTTCCTAATTAACTCTAACACAACAAGATGTGTTCATATTGTGCATATATTGTTACCAATATGAATAAAACTAGGTTAGCCTAAGTTTGAAGTGAAGTTACTTCACTTTTTGGTCGGTTGTGGTCAAGTAGGGATTCTAACTCTCAACACCGGGGTTCAAAAATTTAATTATTTTACATACTAGGAAGATTCAATGTAGTTAAACTTGTTTCTCCCAGGTTAAAATGACTTTTGAAGTAATATCAGTAGAATATGTTAAACAATTGAAGTCTTTAAATATTTAACTTGCTCGAATCTTTCACTAACATAACGAAAAAAATTAGGTAAAAACCGACTTCATTTTTGTTTACAATATGATATCATTTGTCTCAACTTGTTAGGATCGCATATGTTACTCGTAAATAAGCATATTTTGAACGAACATTTTGTGTTTACCTGTTTTTACCATGTTCGGTTGCATCGTGGATGCTCCTATGACACTCATAATTTCTGAAAATATAAATTAAAACCAATTCTTCATTATCAAGTCTTGTAAACGTCTTTGTTCATGTTTCAATAATAATTTTAAACTTATTTAACTACACGCTATAGTTTATCGCATATATACACTTACATATATATTTTACATGTAAGTGTACATGTCCACTCATTCATTTCTTGGAAGCGAGAACCTTGAATTCTAAGTTCAAAATATATATGATATGAAGTACTTACAAAGTTAAAGACATTCGGGAAAAAGATAGAATTGCAAAAGTGGGGATGGGTGGGGGTCCCCAACTACTTTTGTTCACACTCGATGACTTGTGAACTTTACAACTTGTCGCTTGCATTTATGTAGTTATTGTCCATAAATGATGTTGAAATCTACCATTTTCTTGATATTGGACAAAAATGTTAAGACAACTTTAAAATTCACGATGAAGGTAAAACAGCCTTGTTGTAATCAAGACTATAATTCTCGAACTTCTCTTCGTCTTTTCAATTTTCAGGCAGAAACATTAAATTATTTGAAATAAGGTTTCATATTAAAATATTTGTGAATAAAAGTTGCGTTATTATTCGACATATGTAAATTGCATATAAAATTGTGCCAACAACGTGTCTAGTTGCAATATTGAAGAGTAATATACAAGATAACAAAAATATTTTAACTTTTTATATTATGTTTAGTTCAATACAACAAAGATATTATAAAAAAGGCACAATTAACAGTAAGTGATTGCTCCACTTTCTTTCATGTACAATATTATATCCTCTTGTCCACTTTTTAGCCTGATGCAAGCAATTCATTACACTTTTCTTACAAATTTAATATAGTATATACAAATGTTTAGCATATATGAAATTAAATGTGAGAGACTGCTAATAAACCAAGCCATATAAAATATTTTTGTTTATTTTTTTTAGTTATTTATCAGTTGTTATATTTGCAAAACATATAACATTTATTTAGAAATAAGTAATTTTTTTTTTCAAATATTATAACTATATTTATAATGTTCTTATCTAACTCAAAAGTTCAAAGATCTCTATTTTAAGAAAAAAGAAAGAAAGGATTAATATGTTCCACCACAATATTTTTAATTGACCTTCCATGTTATTAGACTTAAATATTACTTAATTAACTTAATTGCACTGTCCATTAAAAAATTTATCTCTTTTATTCCAATAATTATAATTAAAAAAATTAAATTGTGTGTTCCACGAGCATACAAATGTGCTCTTATCTACTGTCAGCACTAAAATTAATTCATTGTGTATAAATAATACAGCCAACTACCATTCTTTACCCAGTGTCATTAATTATGATAATCTTGATAATTTTTTCCACATAAATTTATGAACAATAATAAATTACCTAGTCTAGCAACTGTATTTGTGGCATTAACTCATAATAACTATAAAAAAAATTTCTTGAAATCAGAGAGGGGGGCCAGGCTAAAAGAGTCGCAAATTGAGGAGACGAATGAAGAAAAAAGGATAAAAATAAAGCCAGGAAAGTCCACTTAATGTTGGTGGATTTGCAATCAGACAAACGTTTCATCATAATAATTATTTTTTTCAGTTTGGGATTCCCTTTTCTTGGAGAGGAAAAAAAGAGGGTGATCATCAAAACATTGGAATAGCCCAAAATTTGTCACTAATTTCAAATGAGAGAATAATCAAGAGCCAGATCCATTAAAACAAGATGTTCCCAAGAAACACTGCTTATTTCTGGTGTTCATTGCACTGTACAATAGTATTTAGTCTCTATGAATCCATCCCAGAGCTTTACAAAACAATGGATAATATGGAAACTTGTTCTAAATTCTCTCGTTTTATCAATTTCAACCAACTTTTAACTCTCTCCCAAGACAATAGCTGAGGCGAAGCACCTACTGACAGCCTTCAAGTTTGTTTCTTGCCAACCTCGACCATCGTATCTTTCAATCTGTCGTTGCATTTCTAGTGTCAGCTAAATGAATGTGTATCGTGCAAAGAAAGAAAATTCAGGAAAGTGAAAACAAGGCCAAAAATGTACGAACATTGTCCACTGTGCCATTAGCAGTATCAGCACCTCCAATTACATATATGGATTCATTTAGAACGGCAGTAGCTGAATATCCCCTGGCTCGGTTCAGAGGCTTCTCGGTCATCCACTTTCCAAGACGAGGGTCGTATATTTCCATGCTGGGCACCATCTCATTTCCATCATAACCACCAATGGCGTATCTGAAGAGCAATAATCCATCTTAAGTAAAGTATTCACTTTTAAGCACTTGAAAGCACTACCAAACAAGCATTTAATGAGAATCAACTGCAAGTTTTTTGAGACAACTATGAATCAATTACCTCATTAATCTAAAACTTGGGAAGAATCTTAATTTTATGCTTACTTTCTATGAAGAACAGATTACCAAAGAAATCCAGAAAAGGGGTCCTCCAAAATGAAAGTATCAGGTCATCACTCAACCCAATGACACATCCTAACGCAGTGAAAAAAGATAGACGCGATCTTAATAGCTCAAGACTAAATAGTGAAAACAGACAGAGAACTTACAACTTCTCATTCATGACAACCAATGAATGACAGCCTCTCGGTGTTTCCATACTTCCAATTCTAGTCCACGAGTGTTCTCTTGGGTCAAATCTTTCAGCAGACCTGAGATGGGACGGTAGAGAATCTTGGAAAAGCTACTATTATAAAGTTTGTTATAGTATAAATGTTAATCGAAATCACAAAAGTAATAAAGAAAGGAACACACAGAATCAGAGATTCATAGTTGTTCCCCCTCGATGTGAGAGTCAAATCCACTTGCTGCTGCAGAATTTCCACTTAAATCTAAAGGTATTACAATGGAGATTTGCACCTCTAAGAGCATTTCCAAGAGACTCTGTATTTTTAAAGAACATATTCTATCATTTGGAGAGTATCTATAAATTTATAGAATTAAAATTTTGAAGTACTCCAACAAGTTCTCTATATTTAACACTTAATTTTACTACTTCCAAAAATTATTTATTATTTTTCTTTATCTTTTATTTTAACTAGTTTTTCTTGAGATTATTTTATTATTTCCTACATTGAAAATTGAAACACTTTGAATGCATTTAATTACAGAGACCGAGTTTGGCTCTCCAAATTAACTCTCTAAATTAAAATATTAATTTAAAGAGTCTTTTGGAGCATGATTTTAAANGTATTTTTAAAGAACATATTCTATCATTTGGAGAGTATCTATAAATTTATAGAATTAAAATTTTGAAGTACTCCAACAAGTTCTCTATATTTAACACTTAATTTTACTACTTCCAAAAATTATTTATTATTTTTCTTTATCTTTTATTTTAACTAGTTTTTCTTGAGATTATTTTATTATTTCCTACATTGAAAATTGAAACACTTTGAATGCATTTAATTACAGAGACCGAGTTTGGCTCTCCAAATTAACTCTCTAAATTAAAATATTAATTTAAAGAGTCTTTTGGAGCATGATTTTAAAGGTTGACTCTTTAAAATAGAGAGCATCTCATATTTAGAGAGTCTCTTGAAAAATGCTCTAAGTGTATATTTCGTTCTACATAAAATAGGGCTCCGCTAATATCCTTTATATAATAGAAATATTAGGGTAACTTGATAGAAATATGAATATTCATATGCTATAATAGTAACTTAAAAAGTTAAAAAATTCATCCCATTTGATAATGCATTGTCGGGATTATTTCATATTTCCAGAGCAACTAAGGATCCATTGCAACCCTCATTTTCTGTTGCTTGCGCCATATAGTTAACAGAAAGAAGGAAAGATTTAACAGAGTGACTTTAAAACTTACTTCAGATAATCTTTACCATCGTATCCACCAACAGCATAGATTGCACCATTGTACTCTGCTGCTGCAAGAGAAAAACGCTGAAAAGGAAAACGGTCATCCAAGGGCACACATGTCAAACAGCAACGATAGACTTCACGAGCCAGCAAATAACGACACATAAAATCTACGAAGTACATATATTTTTTTTAAAAAAAAGGAGAAAACATACAGACAATATATTTAACACTTAACTTTACTACTCCCATAAAATAGATAATATTTTACACGTATGTAAAATATTTCCATCATATCGCTTGTGATGGATGTCGGCATTGGTAAAAAGACTCATAACATCACTTTCTCTCGATCGGAATACTTTATAATGTTTAGGACTCTTATCACTCAGAATTTATTTCTTAACCATACACGTTGATGTTACCAAAATGTCATGTCAAACCTAACATAAAATGTCGAAACTTCAACACAATTTTCGAGTACCACAAAGATGAAATGGGATGCAATTAAAAAGGAAAAAAGACAAGAATAAGAAAAATACCAGCCTATTATTGTTATATACCGAAGCATGGATTAACTTTTATATCTTATGGAAAGAAGATAGAATCTACACTTGAAGTTGGACAGAGAAAGAAGTATAGAAAATATAAAAAAATTCTTCATTTGGATATGATCGATATAATCTATGACCTTTATCAATAATTATATTCAAATTAGCCCCTAATTTAGTAAGTCACCTTTTGTAGCATAGAGCGTGTGGAAATCCAGCGTCCAACTTCTGAATCGAACATTTCAACATTTGAAAAGCTTTCAACTCCATTTCCTCCACCAAATGCAAAGATTCTTCCATCTAACACAGCACTAGCTAAGTTTCCCTTTCTCTCATTCAGGGGTGGGCGTAGAGTCCATTGATCATTAACAGGATTGTATGACTCAACTTCAAAAAACAGCATTAAACTGTTGAGAGAGGGGGAGGGGGAGAGAGAGAGGGGCACAAGTAAACACCTGTATCATACCACAAAGCACCGTTTCCGCCACCAAAAACGTAAAGTTCTCCATTTAACTTAGCAACTGAGGCATATGCTCGTACAGAAGACATAGGCTTGAGAGACTTCACCACATCGTGTGAAGGTGAATATGAATGTAATGCCGATGACCATGATTCACCATCATAGCCTCCCACTAGAAATATTAATTCATCAAGATTGAGGTGAAGTCCATCAAATGACACCACTGCTTCCTCAGCCTGTGTCACGAAAAGACTCGACACAGACTCCAATGCCATACATCTATTTTCCAGTCGACAAATTTCTTCTTCTGCTCCAACCTGAAATGCCATGGTAAAAGGTGATAAAGTACCTGTCAACGCAGATAATATAAGACTGACACAATGCCGTCTAACAAACCATTTATGCAGCAAAGTTCCAAAGCATATTATTGTGCAGGCAGAAGAAGGCAAAGCTTCAAATATTATATGCTTCAGCGTAAAAGCTCAAATATAGATACTTCTTTAGGAATGCAATGAACCAAAAGAAGAAAAGTAATGCAGGAGAAAGACTATTTTCTCTCCAAATACTTTCTGGACTACTATTGTTAGATCGAGCTTTTTAAATGTCAAGTTAGTATTCTTTTTGGTTTCCAACTGGTATTAAGATTACTTTTCCGAGCGATTAAAGCTCTCCTAGTTATAGAATGTTGTGTAAATTGATGTTTTAAAGAGCTTAAAAAGGCTGGAAAAATAAAACCAGACTTAAATTTATGAATTCCTCATCAATTATGCCCTTGTTTGGGCTCCATTAAAATTTTAATGCATTTTTCTCTCTTCTTTTCAACCAAACATTCTCCAATAAAATAATATTGCACATAAATCCAGAACATTTTCTTCTTTTTTAACAGCACATTCTTCAAAAAATCACTATTCTAAATTACATTTTTCCTCAAAATATGATTTTAATGGAGCCAAACAAGGGCTATTTGAAGAAACAGAAACTTCTGACTCATAAGCAGATATTGTTATGGAATTGGTAATCCTTTTACTTCTATATGCCAACTTAAAAAAAAAAAAAATGATCTCACCAACTCAAATCCAAATCTTGATTCTTTCTTACCTTTGAACTTTCATTTTGTTCGATTTTCATATAATTCAAGAATTAAACGGCCTACATTAACATATATCTAATTTCCTTATGAGTATCACTTTACTTCCTGGTATATAACGTTAAACCATGTGATGAAGCTTTGTATTTTCAACAATCTCAAGACCATATTTGTGTTCAAGTCCACAAATGGGTATCTAGTTTTATTTTGTTCTTTAATTTTAAGATATGAAATTTGCCAGTTCTTTCATTATTGCAATTCTGTGTTTGTAAGCACCAAAATACATTTGAGAAAAGGCCATGGTCCATGATAGATTCCATTCAATGTGGATAAAATAATTAATTAAATACTTTAAGAGTTGTCTGTGAAAGAAAATGTACCAGCTTCTTTTCCAAACTTTCCATCTTCTGTGTTTGCTCTTTCTTGAAAGCCTTTAGTTCTTCAATCTCCTGGCACAACTGCATTCAACATATAAATATAGGAGTTAATTAATTATCTATCTCGATGGGCATAACCAACAGTGGATATAACCGTATACCTGTGTTATTACAGCAGGAATACAAGATAAATTAAAAGAACTTCCATCATTTTCCTCTCCTGAAGTCACTGGAACTTTTTCAGCAGTTTCAAGCCCCAATAAATTATCCTCTATGGCAGATTCTAATGTATTTCCTTCCTTAACTGCATCTGTATGCCCACCATTGGGTAGCAATTCTTTTAATTTCATGTAGATAAAATCCTTTTGATCAACATATACCATTTGATTTTGCAAGGCTGCCTCTGGGAATTGGTTGTTTCCATCCAAACACTGAGAATCATCTTTAGCACCCATTGTACAAATTGCATCATAGGAGATTGCAAAATTATCTGTTGAAGATGGTGGATAAGAAGGTCCACTTTCCTTTCTATTGTCATTTGAAGGGAAGCTCAGCAATGTAGCTGTCCTTTTTTCTGCAATTTGTGGTATACACGTGCTTGGAGCTACTGCTAAAGAAGAAAGTTTGGACAACAACTTGCTTGCTTGAGCATGATCCAGCTCAAACCAGAAATGGTTTAGAGTGTAATAGTTGTCAACAATTATTGGTTTAAACTGAAGTTCAGGAAGTGCTTGACATTGAATCCGCATACGTATCTGAACCTTTTTGCATAAAAAACAAATGAAACAAAAGTAAAATGTAAGGCTTTTCTAAGACAAGATGCAACACCAACACATCCATCAAACTCAACTATAGCCATTGCTTGTACCACCTCATCCAAAAATTTAAACGGTTAGAAAGATGACATGTTTATATATTTAAATATAGTCTTCTGCACGTCCCCTCATATGAAGGTTGAGTTTATTTTTTCATCAAAGGCTTGACTTGTCCACAAATTTGATGAATGGGTCGAGGTGAAATTTGATCTCATCTTTGCCTACTCTAATACCACGTTATACCACCTTATTTAAAAGCTTAAGCAATTAAAGGAAACATATTTATTTGTTCATACTCTAGTCTTCAACATAAACAATAAACTCAAGGAGAATGCTATACAATACCTGAGCTGGATATGGTGTTTTCTCCGAACCATCTGACGTCCATGCGTAAGGATTGATGTTCAGTTGGCCACAGCTGGCAGCTTCAAAAATACCATGAATTGTTCTATCGCTGTAGTTAAACAAAAACAGCGGCAAACCGGGCTCTATATTTTTTACATACACAAAGTGCTGAGAAGGCAGGCCTATTGAACATTAAAACATACATGAATCTCAGAATAAAGATCCTAAACACTAATTAGTTATATGATTATCTTTTTTTAACATATTAGTGTTCATAAAACGTTATTTATTCTTAATTATGATTCAACGAGGATGGTTTTACTGCATTAAATACTCAAATATAATAACTAACCAAAAAGTTGTTTAGAGAGGCATTCTTTGAAAGTTCCTCTCTTGCAACCAAATATTACACCTCCAAGCTGACTTTTTCTCAAATTTCTAGCTGATGTGGCATAAGATGCCTTCGATGCAAATGAAGGTGAAGCTTCATTCAATACAAATGTCTGTGTTTTCCTCCCAGCTCCCATTTCTGCAAAGAGAGATAGATGTAAAATAAAAATAGTGAACTGGATACAGCTTGAATCTAGAGCGAAGACTTCAAATTGCAATAAGAAAAAGTATTTAAGAAATGAATATTGAGAAATGGAAAAAAATGCCTTGTGAAGCCAAAAGGTAAAAGATCATCACGTAAAACATTAAATACTAAGGAGATTTGGGAAAGGAAAACGTAATCATGTAAAGTTTGATCATCATTAGTTGAAGCATTATAAATGCTACGACAAAAATTCAAATCCATTCACAAATAAAAAAGAAGATGAAAAAAATGGAAATAAGAACTCATCCATACACATGTACATAGAGCACTGAATAACAAATCTGACTTTCACATGCTAGCACTTGGGCTATTAAGACTCTTTTGTACTTCCTTTCATTGAAATAACATTATCGTTGCACAAAATCTTGACTAATATGAAAAAGAAAGGGAAGAGTAACAGTTTATCTATACTCAAAATGAAACAAAAACCAGAATACCCTTCACCATGAACATTGTTAAGGGGAAATCTAAATTTCAAATCAATCATTAATGGACACCTATAAAGGATACTGCTAGTATATATTCGATATTCATTTCATCATTCACTTGAATTCGCAACTTTTATAAATTGAAAATATCTTAACCCTTAACAAAACTTTCCATGATTCTCTTCCTAACTTTAAAAGGCAATGATTAACAAACATCAAGAAAGGCTTGAGCAGAACCAGCCTTCCTAGTTATCACTTATCACTAAGAGATTTACGTCAAAACTATCTACCTGTATCAGAATACCAAAACACCAACCTCAGAACAACAAGTATGCAGATACCCATGATTACATCCCCACCACCCTAACAAATTTGTAACCATTAACAAAGTTATCAGTGATTTCTCTTCCTAAAACTTCAAAAGCCATAAGAATGGGCTTAAACAGAACCAGCCTTCACTGTTATCGCTTATCACTAAGGGTGTGTTTGATACACCACATTTTCCTTGGAAAATGGAATTAGTTTTCTATTTTCTAAGTTTTTAGTGTTTGATTGCACAAATTTTCTTGGCATTTGGTTTTCCATTTTCGATCTTCACGCGCCTATTTTCCATGATTTTGGTGAATTGTTTTTTTTTTCTCGGCAATGGAAACAAATTTCATAATAAATTATAAAAAAAAAATTTCACTTTAATGGATAATTTTCATGTAAAATAAAGTCAAACGAACACTAAATTTTGATGAAAAATGATTTTTTAGAAAAAAATTTTCCTTTTTTTTTTACTTTTTGGCAATGGAAACAAATTTTATAACTAATTGTGAAAAAAATATCACTTTAATGGACAATTTCCTTGTAAAACAAAGCCAAACAAACACAAAAAGATAAAAAATTTAAAAAAAATTCTGGTGAAAAATTATACCAATCAAACACGCTTAATTAATAATTCCCTAGAAAACAATTTTTAGACAATTACTTTCTCTGGAATTCATTTTCTTTTCACTCATTTTTCACCATTGCAATCAAACAGACCTTACAAATAAAAATGAAAATCATATCCGTTAATAATAACTAACAGAATATGCACATGGGTGACATTTCCTAAAACTAGTGTCGAATTCCATTCAGATTTATAGTAAAATTAACGAAATTTGTTATTTTCCTTTTTCAAAATTTCGATTTTAACTAAAATGTCTTTTATTGTAAAATATTGAAGTTAATTAAGCTCC
>CAIGRK010281477.1:0-13278 GCA_903798315.1 Fraxinus greggii | reverse complement strand
TGAAAAATTTCATTAGTTTTATAATAGAAAATGACAACTAAAATTATTTGTCTCAATATAATGAATGTGGACAATAAAATAAATTATCAAAAACTTAAAAAAAAAAAATTAAAACGGGGTAGTAAACGGGGCAAGGGCCCCGCCCCCTTGCCATCCCTACCTATGGTATGAATATTACCCTCATACTTTGTCTCAAAGTAGATGTATGGTATGAATATTACCCTCATCCTTTATCTCAAATTAGATGTATGTTAGTTTTACATAATTCTATTATTTCAACAATTTTTTTAGTTGAACTCGTTGAATTTTTTAAGTTGAATACATTGAAGTAAATGTCAAATTTTATCGAGTCCATGAATGTTATGTCAATGATTAAATTGTTGAATCAAAAAATTGGGGTACTAACATATAATTTTATATCGACTAAAATCAAGAGTTATCGAGATAAACAAACTCGAATCTTTGATATTGTCGCAGGGTAAACCAACTCCTCTTAGGTCACAAATAATTCTGTTATAGAAGTCAACAATAGACAATAAATCTCTCTGAGTATAACTTACAATTTTTTTCGCGGTGTGCTTTTCAAAGAGTACCTCTTATCAAATCGCACTCATATATTGTCAGTTGGAATGCCATTCTAACAAATTATTCTTTTAAGGGTTTGAGATAAAGGAGAATTAGGAACAAATAACTTTTCGCCCTTTTCACCTCACTTTACAAGTTAGAACGTTGTTTTGAGAAAATGAGTGAATACATCTTCTTCTACTCTTATTGTCCAACTTGAGAATAGACACATATTTAATAGGGTTCTATGGATGTTAAAAGTGTTCTTAGCGTGAACTTGAAATTCGTGTGGTTTCAAAATAATGAGGTCCATGAATTTCTTTTACTTTTCATTTGTTACATTTCAATCGAAGTTTTTTTTAAAAATAGTCAGTTGTTATTACACATTTACATTTATATAACACAATAATTATATCCAATTTCTATGCATGAGAAGGCAAAAATTTAATAGACGCACACATTTTGACCAAAAAACTAAATTTTTGACAGAAATTATTTTTTCCCACTCAAATTTTTGTTAAAACAGGAAAAAAATAAAATAAAAAATCCTTAAAAGTAATATGTTTGCAAGCCCAGTTATGTTATGATCAGCACATCAGTTATTATTCCCCTGTAAGATCACGAGTAAAACTCACGCACAATATAGCGCGTGATACAAGTTAGACCTTCCATGAATAGATATTGCTAATTCCAAACTAATCTTTGTCCTGCCAAATCATGTACAACCATTTAACCAAGTTGTACAATAACAAATTTATACATTGTGCATAGGAAATTGTACCTTCAATCTAAATAATACAAAGACAATATTCTTGTAATCAGAATTCAGACACAAAACATAGAGGGGAAACCGAATAAGAGCGATCAGAGAGAGAGAACAGAGAAAGGCGGCTTCAATTTTCTGATTAAGAAGAGAACATGGAGGGGAAAAAGCAGAAATTTGAAAATGCGAAGAAAATTTTGAATGAAGAAGTAGCAAATTGAAGAACAAGCTACATGGGTTTCAAGAGTCAAGTGAGAATTCAAGAAAATAAAAGCTGAGAGTTTTTGGGATTTTTAATTTGGCTGAATTGAATCGGGAGCTTCAATAAGGCCAACCCATTGATTTTCTCCTCTGTTATGTGTTATTTTTCTTCAAGTTTGAATCTTCTGTTCATTTATGAATCATTTTCTTCATTCAAGTTTGAATTCTGTGAATGAAAAATCTGGGCTTGAAGTTGAGAATTCAGCTTGAAGCTTTTATTGAAAAGTTCGCATTTGGGTTATTGCGCAATTTTGTGGAAATACATGAACTGTGGCGGGCTTACTTAGAGTTGCAGGGAGTATCTTTAATGGGTTTATGAAGTTTAGTTAAATAAAGGATTTGTGTATTTGAGTTTTTCTTTTTGGGCATAGTGTTGAAAGTTTTGAAATTTTTGGATTGGAGTTTTGGAGGGAGAGTTAATGTAATTGAAAATTCGAGATCTCAGGGCGAACTATTGTGTGTAAAGATTAAGTTTTCGGAGATGGGTTTTGGTTTGGCATCATTTGGGATGTTATGGGAAGGATTGAATGTTGTTTGGAAGTTGGGTTTTTGGAATTGGTACGAAAAATGCTAATTTAGTTCTAGATTCTGTATAATAGTTCTAGATTCTGTATAATTGTTTTCTTGAAGACCGCTTGTGTTACATGGATTTTGAGTGTTGAGAGAGAGAGAGAGAGAGAGAGAGAGAGAGAGAGAGAGATGCAACCGCCTCATCAACATTCGAGGATCAATCTTACTGACTTTAAAGTTCAGTTAGTGAGGAAACTTGGGCCGGTGGGGTCCAAGCAGTATTTTCATTACTTAAATAGCTTCTTGAGTTTGAAGCTGAGTAAGGTTGAGTTCAATGAGCTTTGTCTTAGGATTCTTGGGCGGGAGAATATTCCACTACACAATCTGTTTATTCGATCAATACTGAAAAATGCTTGTAGTGCAAAAGTCCCACCGCAGGCAATTTACAGTGATGATGTGAAGCACGGTACACAAGTCAATAACAAGGAGATTCCGATTGATTGTTGTCATCAAAATGGACCTCAAACCACCATGACACTGGCTTCTGGCTTGCCTGGTTTGGTGAATGGAGGTGAAATATTGCCGGTGTCACCCAAAAAAGCTAGGACAGGTTCCCGTGATAGGAGGACTGGGGAACGTCGTAGTGCACTTGGACCAAATGGTGAAACAAGTTTTGCATCTCAGCACTTGACTGCTGCACAGTCTAGTGATTTCAACGTCATCTTGGAGAATGGGAATCTGAATCCACTTGATATTGGGAGGGCAATGCAGCATCATCAAGAACTCATGCAGCAAGCAGAGAATGAAACAATAAAGACATCTAATGGTCCAGGTTTTGTACATAGCAATGACTCAGCTGAATTGCTTGTTAGAGATAAACGGAAAGAGGTCTACTCCAGGAGTCTGCTTAGAGCTCCACTCGGGATTCCATTATGCCCAGTCAGCATTAGCGGGGCCTGCAAAGCTCTGCCACTTGGAAGTAGCAGTAGATTTTTTAGAACATATAGCGATGGTGCTTTGTTAGACAGTCTAACATTAAGGGAGAGAATGGGGCAGATTGCTGCAGCACAGGGTCTTGAAGGGGTGTCGATAGACTGTGCCAACATACTGAACCATGGTTTGGATTGTTACGTGAAAAATTTAATAAGGTCTTGCATTGAACTTGCGGGGGCTAGGTTTGGGCACGAGCTAACAAAAAGTAATATCCACAAGCACCAGGCTTATATGAAGCTTGTTAATGGTGTCAGACCAGGTCATCAACAGCAGATGGAGATTAGTAGTAGGCCTTTGGATTTTCAAGAACAGAGAGCCCACTGCCCCATTTCTTTGCAGGATTTTAGGGTTGCCATGGAGTTGAATCCTCAGCAACTAGGTGAAGACTGGTCGTTGCTACTGGAGAAAATATGTACACATGCATTCGAAGAATAATGGGTCTTGATCTCATCATTTCTCTCCAGTTGAGTATAAATAGGTCCCTGTTAAATCAGAAAGACAGGCTGCTGATATTTTCCTGTCGGACCACTAGATGGCCATGATATGGTGATTTCTCGATTATTGACCATTGAAGCAAACCTCTGTCGCCTACAAGACGACAGGGACTGGAGCGGTATTGGTATCACGGTTTCACTTTGTTGGGAAGTATCCCATCATCAGCAACCATTCAGATGAGAAGATGCTCATATTCAGTTGCAATGTTGTGTGATTACCTTATTTCTGACTTTTCAATGTTCCACTTTCTCTTGTAATTACCAAGTCAAGAAAATTTAGAACAATTTTGCAGGCATAATTTGTGTAGTTCAATATTTCTCCCAAAAAATGGTGGAATTGTATTGTGCAAGAGCAATCCAAGATTAAGATTGATTGGTATCGGAATATTAGCAACACATTGTAATATGATTTGTCATTTCCAGCTTTATACCAGAGTTCACATATTCGTTTATGTATATATCATGATCTTCATAGTGTATTTCTCTGAGAACATTCTAATAATTACATAAGTTATCATATTGGTTGTTGAAGCCATTTTCTTGGCTTGACTCTCCTAACTACTGTGATATTGTTTGCAAGTGATATGGTTCTTATTTGAAGAAAATGGAAAGAATGTGTAAAAGAAGTGTGTCATTTGCATACACTTACAATATGTGCTGAAGAAAGAAGAAAAACTTGTTACAGAGATCACAATGAAGAACCATATAAAGTATCTAAGAACTACTCGCCAGTGCCTTTCGGAAACAGCTCGTCCGTGAGCGCTGGAGCTATCCACTGTATTTGGTAGAAGGTTGTCTCCCATAAACCATCTTCTCCTTTCTGTATCAGAATCTGCTCATTCCTCATAGTGGTGACAATCTTTCTAAGTAGATCTGGAATCGCATCTGGCAATTTTGATTCACCGTATACTCCCAATTCAACCTTCATACACGTATCCATTCTCCTGAGTATTCCCAACCAAAATGTCCTAAAGCTAGGGCTTTCTGATATCGGCTTAAGGAAATGCAGATACACTTCTGTTAAAACTTCCATGGAAATCTTAAGAGTTCGTTGCATGCTTCTTGTTTCCCTCTCCGCATTCTCTCTTCTCGAGTACTCCAACATCTTTTCATGTAAATCATCGACCATCGCAAATATCACATTGTAAAACGAGTTAATACAGTTTGCTGATGTGAATAAGAGTTCCTCGGCTTGTATGAAGCTTTTCTGAAGAGACATGACAGCATGGTTTCTTACTTCTTCTCTCCGGGCTAAGGTTGTCTTTCTAAGGGATTCTCCTAACCTTTGAAAAAATGTCATGAGATTGTGACTTCTTGCATTTTCTTCTGCAGAAGACCTACTTGTGTTGCTTATAAAACTTGCATTGCTTCCAATATCTGAATAACCGCTTTTATGCCATTGGACGAGCAATTTTGCGGAATTTGCCATCAAATCCATTATTTTCATGTTCTTTTCGACTGAGCTGTTTCTGAGTGCTACGAAACCAAATGCGCAGTCAATGCAGCAGGAATAGTTTGTTGGTGAAATGTGGGTTTCATCAGACATCAATGTGATTAGTGCCTCAACCCCCTTATCATATGTTTCGGGATGACGTCCAGTAACTGATAGCAAATGCAGGAGTGACTTCCATCCCAGATGTGTTTGCAATTTCTCTGGATATTCCATAATGATTTTGCTTGCTGACTGCACGAGGAACTCACAACAAGTATCGAGGATTTCTTTTTCCATCTTCCATATCAAAACTATGGACTTCAACAGGAGCTCCTCAACTGTGTCGAATCGGCCCGAAGCAAGAAGTTTGAGGCACATCTTCATCTGGGCTACAATGGCCTTCTCACCAAACGGAGTAGGCGAAAATAGAGGAAGTTGTGTGACCTCCAGCAAGTAATCATGATAATGGGGCCAAAATGTTGAGAATCTGTGTGTATTGGCATAGGCGATGGTACAGATTAGATCCCAACAGAACCCAACAGTCTCTTCCTCCTCAATTGGAGTGCTGAACTTTTGGCCTTTTCCAGCAGCAGCAAATATAAGACAGCGCCCTAGATTAAGCAATGACTCATCAGGTAAACTTGCACTAGTGCTGAAGATGCTCCCAATATGACATTGCTGAATGATCTTGAGATTCTGTTCAAATTCACTAACACCATTATTTAGAGCATCTTCTACACTCTCCAGTGACAGGAAATTTAGAAACCGGCCCATTATGCCATAACTGGTGTGTCGGCCTCCGAATTTAGGATCATGACTGGGAAAAACGACACCTGATTCAAATCTTTCATTTGCTGAAATATCAGAACCCGAATCTGAAGCATTATCAGGTTCAATAACAGATTGAGGAAGTAACTTGAGCCTTTTCAGCTTCAATAAACAGTCAATGATTGTTCTCCAACCTCCTCGGATGGAATTCTTGAACGTATTTGCTATTGTGAAAACTGTCAAAGTAGCCATTTTTGGTTTCATGTCATTGCCGAAAGCATACAAGGTTTCCTCTGCAGATGCATAAGGATTTAGCAACGTCGTGAATTTGCAGAATGAGGAAAGGAGTTCATCAAGAGTGTCTTCAAGTCCATACTGAGCTATTCTAGCTATTGAAAACATTGCGTCTATGCATTCATGGAGGATTTCTTCTTCATCAGAATGTTCGAATATTGCGGCAAGTGTTGCCACTGAGGGACCAGCAATAGATGCAAACATATCTCGTCCCAATCTACGATTAAATTCACATAAGATGAAAGGTTGAATAAACATGCTCCTGTTCATCAGCTGGATCCATCTATTTGGATTCATTTCTACATGTGCACCAGCACCCGATTGACCTTGAAGCACGATTGCATTGGTTAAAATGGAATGGAAAAGCTCAGATAGATATTCTCGAGGAAGATCATTTCCTCCATTGATCTTTCTATTGTTTCTGATGAACTCCTCTTCAGTCATTTTCTTCTTGACTTGAGGATTGTGTAGATCAGTATTGAGCATAATAAGTGAGTAGCAAAGGATAAAAACTGCATCCTTAGTAACAAAAATTTCCGAGGATTGCTGATCATAAAATCTCTCTGAGAATGCTTCAAGAATTCTCTGGATCTTCTGAGATT
Source organism: Fraxinus greggii (assembly GCA_903798315.1). Classification (NCBI taxonomy): domain Eukaryota; kingdom Viridiplantae; phylum Streptophyta; class Magnoliopsida; order Lamiales; family Oleaceae; genus Fraxinus; species Fraxinus greggii. The sequence goes on along the minus strand of CAIGRK010281477.1, from coordinate 6,597 downwards.
CTCCAGGCAATCTGAAAGCCTCCAAGTAAGTTCGAAGGGCGGTGTCCAAAATCAATCCCGTGAATTGGAAGGTGGCTGAGAATTCTTTGAGGACTTTAATGTGGAAATCATCAGGATCACCGAGATAATCCCCAATCACGGTCTTGTCTAGTCCGGGTGTGTAACGAAAGAATATAGCATATGCTTTTGCATCTGGTGGATCTGCAATCAACTTCGAAATTTTCAGGTATTCTAAACCCTTTTTATCATCGCGATTAAAATGATTTCCAGCAATCAATATCTTTCTTTTTTGAACCTTTCTCACTCTTACATAATCCACCCAAGTCTCGACATCGTCATCTTTAGACTTCTCTTCCCAGAAAGGTCTATATCCAGAGATCTCAACTGGGTATGGGCCAGTAGGGCTCGGGTCATTTTCCTTGTCAATGTGATCTGCAATGTTGTGAAAAATGACTACGAGTCCTTCAAGAGCTTGTAGCTGTATACTTGTCGCAAGCCCGCCAGTGGGAAATGCATACTTACAAAGCAACTTGCCTGTTTCTTCAAACACATTCCGAAAAGTTGGGTCACAATCATAATTGACGTAGACTTCAATTATGAACGTTGGTTGCCTGCAGAAATTTATGAGTCCTTCAACTGCCACTTCCTGAAGTTGAAGTGAGCTTCCCGGACTTGCAATTCTAAATAACACGAACGAGAAAAAAGCTTCCAGTTGTAGACGAATAGACCTGAAAAGAGAAGGCAATATAGAGTTTCAAACTTCTGTAGCCAGAAAAAAGTCCGGAAGAATGAATTATTGGCTTATTGATTACGAGTTCTTACTTGCGAAGGAAATGATATAGATTGAGGACAGTACTACAAATCATGGATAAAACCAGAGGGCTCGAGCTCGCTCCATAGTGGATTAAATGATGAAACAAATCGTCCTGGATCATTCTCAGAAGCTTGGGGTGCTTGCCTATACTATCTCCACTCAATTCTATGGCTGAATTGATCAAGACCAATGCGAAAAGCTGAACATTTTCATCTGCAGTTTGAGATATCAATCCTTCTGTCTCCATAACATCCACTACATTCAGTAAAGAGCACAAGAAATGAAAGATATCAATAGCAGCACGGATTCCATACCCCAAATCCAAATTGTTATCCTCAGTATCAGAATCCCAATTCTCCCAATCCTTCACCTCAATATCTGGCAATCTAGAATATATTATCTGTATCAGTTCATGCATTGTGTACCTCGCGCTGCGTTGAAGCAAATCGCCCCTGCTGGCCGATTGCTGAACCACCTGGAAACATGTATTAACAACGGTGCAGACTGCATGATCCGTGAGCAAAACTGAAGCCCGATGTCTCATAATAGCAGTCAAGACCTGTAAAATCTTCATCATAACTGACTCTTCAGAAACCGAGTTAGTTCTCTCCAACCGACAACCTGTAACTGCTGTCACAGCTGAATTTATTGAGCCTTTTGCATCAACTGTCCTTTCATCAAATATCCCCAGCCGGAGTATTTTCAAGATGGATTGAAGGGCCACAGCCGTTGCAGTAGCTGGAATATCATCACTTTGTATTACATCAAGAAACGGAGATAGATACAATGATGGATCAATCCTTCGCCATTCTCGTTGAGGATTGAACAAAAAGGCTCTTAGAGATTTTAAGGATTGTAACACTGATACATCACAATTTTCATCAGGATGGTGATAAAATTGGGAAGTTGATTCAGGGCCACGGCGAATTACTGCTAGAACAGCTCCTACTTCTGTGTTTAACATGCAAGACAATCCTAGCTCTTTGGAAACTAGTGTATTATCCATTTACAATAATATGTATCAAATATCCCTTTACATACATACATACATTCAGCATTATATTAAGGCCAATGGCTTCTCCTTTGATTATTTAACATTCAATTCATTCATGCAACCTGGAGAGAGAGAGAGAGAGAGAGAGAGAGAGAGAGAGAGAGTTTGCTGAAGAAAAGGTTTGATTTTTAATTTATTTTGAAAAGTTTGGTTATGGATTGAATTTTCGTAGTCAAGATATAGCATTTGAATATTTCCACCATTAATGTCTCCTTGTGTTTGTATGTTCAGTTAGACAATCTGTGATAGCTTTTTAAGCTTAATAACTAACTGATTCAAAGGCAAAATAGCTGTTCCTAATTTGGTGTACATCAATAATTTGAGGTAAACTGTTGGCTGAAAATTCATATGAAGTAATTTATTATGTTCAAGAACCTAAAATTGGGCATCAAGTTTAGGACGACAAAATGCCTCGTCCCTGGCTCCGGATAGGAATGAGAACATGTCCCTGTTCCGACTCTTATTTTTTATTTTTTGTTGTTTTTTATGTTTTAAATTTACATCGTACTTAAAAAAGAAATATAACTTTCAAAAAATAAATAAGTAAATGGAGCAGCAAGACACTAAATAGGGATATTTCAGAAACCCATCTCTCGGGAATCTCCGACGGGATGGGGAAGATTGCTTTGCCTTGCCTCGTTGCCATACCTACTCAAGTTCAAGCTTGCTTCAAAAATGTTTTAAATTCTCAAATAGCAATGATATTTGAACTCAAAACTTTTATGTGTGCGGTATCACGTTGAATGGCTAACTATTTTATCTCGTTATATCCACACACATTATTGGATCAAAAGTCAAAATCAACACTTGCAATTGTTAAATTGACTCATCTGAGTTCTTATTTATGACGATAAGAGTGCTTCAACATCATGTATTTACAAATGACTTCATTTTCAAGACGTCCTTTCAAGATTCAAATGTTTTCTCGTACCATACCACGTCTTGTAAAGTTTCTGCACGACTTCATATCCGATGGGGCATTACTGTTGTAGTATGTGAACCACACAAGTAACATTCTTTATTGAGAATGATTTATGAAGGATGGAGCTTCACCATTGTTGGACCGTGAAAAATTCCTCCAAGACCATCGATTCTTGCGCTTGTCATGGCGAGTCATACTTTCTGTTTCTGTTCTTAACATATCCCACATTATCTGCACATCCTCGTACCCACAAGTTTGGATGTCATTACGAAGTTTCAGAAGCCCGCCACCTGAAAACAGCAGAAGCATGAATAAAGCACAAGTTTTTATTTTCTCAATCAAGAATCAAAGACACCAATGTTAAAAAGAATACAGAAAAAGAAAGTAAGATTCTATTCTTAGAGCATTAATTATTCTATGACGCTGTTGAAATTGCTGCTAAGACAATGGGGCCGTCCAACGATAGGTCATAATCAATCATCCTCGGATGCTGCTTTTGCCCCGAAAAAAAGATATGGATATATATCATCTCTAGACCTTATTTTTCATGGTTGACTCATCAAGGAATTAGATTCCTTCAACATGAGCAGAACTTTATGTTATAGTTTTATTCCAAGTTTCTTGACAATAATACACAGAGGGACACAAAGTAAATTGTGAGATACACGTCCTTCACAGAAAGCAACATTCATACTAAGTAGGTTACGACTTCGAAGTATTTCAGTACCAATCCAATATTCGAAGAAGCAGAGTTCTTAAATTTAACCCTCCACCCCAACACACAAACACATGTATCACGAATAATCCAACAATATTGACCAAAGCATGTTTGGTACACAACATTGAATAAGATTTGACAGTTGACACTATAATTACCAAACAAATCAAAGGTGCATAGTATGTCTGATTTCAAATTCGAATTATTTCAATATCAATCCAATATTCCAAGTCCCACTTGTTCAGCTTACCTCCCACCCACCCCACCTACCCCACATACAAAATAACAAATAATAGTCCAACAAACAAGGTATTGATTATGGTCCATTAAAATTGCACAAAAGTGGGACATTATTTTGGTAGTTAGCAGCTTGACTTAATACTAACTTGGGTCTTAACACACTTTAATGTCTTTTAAGTGGAACTAATCTAGTGGATGTAAGCATCCTTTAGTGGATATGTTCACTATATAGTATGCCAAAAATAATTTAAAAATAGTCGAAACCCATCATCATTAAAGACTACGAAAATTTAGTACTTGAAACTGTGTGCATTATAAGAACATATCTTATTCAAAAGTTCTCAAATACCAATAATCAGATTAGGATGCAAACGTAGAAAGCCATACACACTCAAGGCAGTGGATATTGGCATCATTAGAATTTTTGCTCTTATATACAGGGTGCAATGCATAATCCAAGAGGCATGACGTAATTTAATCGAGTAAACAATCATCCAAAACGACTCTCAATTTATAATTAGCTACACGGCGTCTAATTTTTTAGGCGACATGATAAAAGGGACCCATTTAAGTTGACGATACATCCCTCAAAGGCAACCAACCACCTCACCATCAAACAAAAGTGTCAAGCTCGCAACCAATCATAGTCTTGGGGTCCACCCAATGGCTCCTCTGTATCATGTTAGAACTCGACTTCACATCAATCTTTGGCCTTAGTCGATTAGTTATTTGACGGTCGAACAGTACTCTGGTCCAACCTATTACAAACTCTAGGAAGGGACAAGACACGGGGCAAAGGTATGTGAAATCCTGATAATTAGCCAAAACTCCATCCAATCAATTTCTCTAATAAAACACCGTCTTAAATATCATAGAGTATTTGGCTACCGGTTACATTTTCTCAACGGTCGAGCATTCTACAGTGTGTTATTGCGTAGATAGGGCAGCTTTCTGTTAGGTCATCATGGAAGTCAAAACAAGAAAAAGAACCCTTTATTCTGCACTAATAAAAAGAACGAGGTATCTTCTACATAAAGGTAGCTAAGTTACTTTTTCTTTGAAAACAAGAAGGCCCCAATAAATTGCTTAACTTTTTCTTTGAAAACGGGAAGGCCCCAGTAAATTGCTTAACTACGTATTCCTTCATAACTTCCACGGTAAATTATGTCAGAAATTAGCAGATTAATCCTCATACCGTTAAAGACTCAATTTAAATTATATAATATTCTTTCCCTTCTCAATAGATTAATCTTTTAGATGCAGTTATGCAACATATCCGGTCGCCCAAAAATTGTGCAGTACCACGCCTTTCATGTAAAATGAATGTGGAACGTGAGGAGCACAATGAAAGACATAATTTAAGTAAATATATTTGTCAATAGGAAGCATAAACTTTTCAAAGGGGATTTCAATACTTATATTTTAAAAAATTAATGAAAAACAGAACATGAATATGTTTAACCACAAATTAAAGAAAAAAAACTCCAATTTTTTTTAATTTACAGAAACTTATCAGATTTTCTACCTTTGCATCCCAATATTAATTATCCTCCCACACCTAATGTATCTACTCATTAATATTCATCCTGCTCTGTTCAATTTAGCGTATCTAATTTGAAAAAAAATATTTTTATTTATTTAACTTAAATCTTTAGCACAAAATTCCACGTACAAGCTGAATTTATCTTTTTCATATTATAACACTTGTATTTATTAAACTTAATCTCCAACCCGCCTCCTGAAAATTCCATTGCCATCCCTACGTACATATCCCCACCCCGTTGCCATACACACAGACAGAGAGAGAAATGACTGACCATTTTTGCGACTCTTGACGCGGGCAGTAAAAGCACACCAAGCTCTTCTAACAGGGAAAACCATTTTCTGCCACCACTCCATCACCTTAATCCTCACTTTCCTCCGCCGATTCCTTCCGCCGAGTCGACTCAATGCCACCCTTAACCCGGCCAGAACTCCTCTCTCTCTCTCTCTCTCTCTCTCTCTCTCACACACACACACACACACAGAGAGATAGTTTTGAGTGAGATTTGTGTGAGATCTTGAGGGTTGTGAGAATTCTATTTGCTCTGCGTTGGAAGTTTGTTACTTTAACGGTTATAGTGCCACATGGGAGTGGGCTCTGTTTCTCTAATTTTTTAGTTGGGTAATTTCATAAATGGTCACTGATGTTCAAGTAAAATTTCAAATTGATCATTAAAGTAGTCTCTTGACCTATTTAGTCACTAAAATAAAATAATATTACTCCTTTAGCGACATTCACTCTAAATCAAACATTGGCTTGTTTTGTCCATATCTTGAAATTGCAAATATTGAAAATAAAACTCAATTCTTAACAGAAGAAAAACACGTTCAACAAAAAAAATTTAAATTTCTCCCTTCAGTCTTACTTATATTTTTCATCAGTAATGAATAGTATAAAGCCGTGACAGAAGTTAAATATGAGGCCAATCGGAAGGAATTGATCAACTTTAGTAGTTGTTAGTGAATGAAAAGGTTGTAACTGCTACACTGAATACGGTGTTAATGAGGCTAATATTATGTAATATTACTAATGATTCAATGAGTTATAAAAATACTTCAATGATCAATTTGAACTTTTCCTGGAACTTGAGTTACCATTAGTGAAATTAATTCTTTATTAGTTTTTCCACCTTCACGTGACATTATATTCCAGTTTTTTATATTATATTTTATTTAAGAAATGAAATTTTGTCTATGTACGTGATCATTTTCATGATTTTGTAGTCTTCGTTGGCTTTTAAAACTTGAACCCAACCCCATATTTGAGGTTTTGAGAATAAATTCTGTAAAAAGTGAGTTTTTTTTTT
>CAIGRK010281448.1:0-13602 GCA_903798315.1 Fraxinus greggii | reverse complement strand
AAAAAAAAAAAAAAAAAGGAATGACTCTACCCTATACAATGTCAAGAGTGTTGGCTAAATGAGTACATCATTCTTTACAACTGTCTTATTAATAAATTGCAACGTCACTCGCCCAAGGTTGGTTAATATTATTGCACGTGACGGCAACTCACCTTACTCTTAGCCACGTCTAAAAAATAAAAATTAGTGGGTAAGATGTGGATGAAATTTATAATATTATTAGCATTAACCCTGCAACGTGAAGGGATGAAATAATTCAATAAATTTCAAAAAAATAATTTGTAACGGTTTATGTAAATGTCCCTTCTTTTCCTCTCTTCCACTTGTCTCTTTCCAGCCCATTTCTCAGATTCACCAAAAAAACATTCTAATCCTATGATGAAGACAAATTCAGATGACACATTTTCTTGATTTGATTCGTTAAAATTTTTGTTACAATGGACAGGAGAACATTAACCATGAATTGGGATGGTCTCGGAGAAGACGATGATGATGACAGGTTCTTTGAAACCTACCAAAGAATATCATCGGCTGTTCCCGTCGATTTAGCCTCCTCCGGTTCCGACGATGATGATGGGTTTGATGATAGCCGGATGTCGTTTGTCTCCGCCGTCTCCTCCATCTCCATCAAACCAATCGGCAGCCTTGATGCGGAGGAGAAACCGTCCATTATGGTCGGCTATGATATGTGGATGGAGGAACCCGGCGACATTAAGGAGCGGAGGAAGCGTCTTTTGAAAGACATGGGGTTGGCAAGCAATAAGGACCTTGTGAAACTCGCCAGCGCCAAGTTTATCCGGGCCATTTCAAACAGTGGCAGCCGAGTTTCTACGTCGAAGGCTGATTCTTCACCATCGGAGGAATTAAAACTAGACGAACCTTCACCTAAAATGCCGATTTTGCTCGTAAGGTCGAGATCAGATAGTGATATAGAAGCTTTTTCTGCAAGAACTAAACAACGTAAAGAAGAATTAATCGGTCCAGTATCGAAACAGCGTTTAACTAGAACATCATCTGGGCAATTGGCACCAACTACAGGTTTATGTCAATACGCAAATTCTATCAGAATATCACCAAAAAGAGCTAGAAAAAGATCTGCAATGCCAAGAAGTGATGCATTACAATCAGTATTTTCCAATGCTGGGTTGGGTTCCTTCTTCTTGATTAAGAATTTAGACACTGGAAAAGAATTCATTGTCAAAGAGGCCGATGAAGAAGGAATGTGGAATAAACTCAGCGAGGTTCAAACAGGGAAACAACTTACAATGGAGGAATTCGAAAAGTCTGTCGGGTATTCACCGGTAGTGAAGGAGTTAATGCAACGCGCAAACGTCTCGACACATTTGGATTACGGCCCGAAAATCCATGCGAATTCGTATTTTTCAAGAAGTTTCAGAAATAGCAAGAGAAGGGGTGTTGCGTTTTTAAAAGGCGTAGCACATTCCATGAGTGGATTAATTGTAGACAAAGAAAGAGAGCAGCTTTCACCAGAGGCACAGCGAGCTAACAAGAATTCATCTCAATGGGTAAAAGCGCGCCAACATGGGAAATCCTATAAGGAATTCACAGCATTGCATTTGTCACAAGAAATTCAAGCTCATGAAGGATCAATATGGACTATTAAATTTAGTTTGGATTCGCATTTTCTTGCAAGCGCTGGTGAAGATAGGATAATTCGTGTGTGGGAAGTGCAGGAATGTGAGGTTAGATCACCTGATGATTTGAATTCAGTTGGGGGCACGCCTTATCATCCTATGGGCGGTTCATTTTCAGATCGACCTCCACATGCAGAGATTACGCCGTTGCCTTCAGAGAAGAGAAAAAAAGGGAGAATCCACAAAAAAAAGGGCAACTCAATTCCTGATTATGTAACGATGCCAGAAACTGTATTTGCAATTTCAGAAAAACCCATATGCATTCTGAATGGTCATCAAGACGATATCTTGGATCTTTCATGGTCAAGATCTCAGGTCAGATTCTGGCCATTTATCTGAGGCCAAAAAAAGTTAATTTGACTCTTATTAAACTGTATTTGTTTAATGTTGAATCAGAAAATTTTATGCAGTTGTTACTTTCATCTTCAATGGACAAGACAGTGAGGCTGTGGGATTTGGAGACTAGAAGTTGTTTGAAGATGTTTGCACACAATGACTACGGTGAGTCCATAATTTATCGAGGCCTAGGCATTGAAACGATAGTTGCATTATTTACTGGAATTATACTTCTGATGATTATATTGTAATGCAGTAACTTGCATACAGTTCAATCCAATAGACGACGATTACTTCATCAGTGGTTCACTTGATGGAAAAGTTCGAGTATGGAGCATACCAGATAGGCAGGTTGTCGACTGGACAGATCTTCATGAAATGGTTACTGCAGCTTGCTACACTCCTGATGGCAAGGTGTGACTCTCTTGGAAGACTTTGAAATCCATGCTTAAAAGGATATTCAGCTAAGCTTAAAAGTTTCTTTCTTTTACACTGATATCACTTTTTTCATTGTTGAAGGGTGCTATGATTGGTTCACATAAAGGGAGCTGTAGATTGTATAGTATTAATGGTATAAATAGGTATTGAATTCCATTGTCTATGTTCATATTGTCAATATCTGTGTTAAGCATCAACATGTTTTGCAATTTTTAGATTGCAAATTGGAGAAAAAGGATCAATATGTTGTTCAGTCCAAGAAAAAGCCACAATCCAAAAAAATCACGGGTTTTCAGGTAATTTTGCTTCCAGCCGCGTCTTTCATAAACTTGCCAAGAAGTAACTACATTTGTGTATTCATAGTTTTCCCCTTGGAACCCATCTGAAGTCCTCGTTTCATCTGCTGATTCACGGATTCGCATCTTCAATGGATCACAGCTAATCCAAAAATTTAGAGGTATGCTTCTATGTCATGTTCAATCAAAAATTAAAGAAGTATATATGCATTCTGTAATATAATTAGTCCATTATTTGGTAACAGGATTTCGGAATACCAGCAGCCAGATTTCCGCTACGTTCAGTTCAGATGGTAAATATGTTATAAGTGCAAGTGAAGATTCTCATGTTTATATCTGGAAGCTCGAAGAATCCAGAGGGAAAGGCAGAAATAAGATAACGGTCCTAGCTCACGAGCATTTCCATTGCAAAGAAGTTTCAGTTGCAATTCCATGGAATGGCTGCATGAAAATTGAGCCACCGATTGTAGAAGTACTCTCCAAAAGGCATCATTCAAAACGATTCACTGGTCCACTACAATATTCCATTAGTCGATCTCCAAGCTGCCGAGAAGACAATATGGTTAGTGCTAGTAGTCAGAGGCATTTGCCTCCTCTCCCGAAGAAAAACACTGAACTGGAGAGAATTATGAGCCACGCAGACGAAGATTTTGGTCAATCAGCTCGTATAGACTCAGGAATCGGAACAAGTTCATCATTTGGTTCATCATTAAGATACGGTGAATCGCCTTCCGTTTCAGCTTTTGGGAACTCTCGGATATCTCATTCTTTTTCATCGTCCTCCTCCTCGTCCTATTCATTGTTTGATGGTGGAAACAATAGCCATGGAGCTCAAACTGTACAAGCAACGGCATGGGGAATGGTAATTGTAACAGCAGGTTTAGGAGGTGAAATTAGGGTTTATCAAAATTTTGGGCTGCCTCTAAAAGTCAGTCGCCAAACCAATCTCCTCAGAGACCTCACATAAAGAAAACTTGGGCTGCATGATTCTTGAGCATGAACACGCACCTTTTCTCCTTGGGTACTCTGGGTACCTCATAGGACTCGACCCGCCTACCCAAGTCTCGTATGAACATAAAGAAATGAGTTGTGCACGAGAATATTTTCCTCGTCAAGTCAGTTTGGAGTTACGTACCCTTCTTCTTCTTATTGGAAGTGTAAATCGTTCCCTAAAGGAAACAATATTCCTCCCCCATTTTGTACAAAATTTAGTTGTTAGGAGTTGAGTTAAGTTAATATGCATCTAGGTTTTTGTTTTCCTTCGCGATGTCAATGTCAAAATTGCTAAACGCGAGTTCTTGAGCTTTTTGCTCTTCTAATTTCGTCGTTTGAGTAAATCTTTTAGCGCTTTCTTGATATTGTTACTCAAAAAATATTTTAACTAATTATATATCAAGTCGTGATCCTAATTACAAAAGTAACAATATACAAAAGGAAATGAGGCACATGCAAAGCACACGTACAAAGTTTATTCGAGTTCAAAATAACTTTAGTGTACATAGTATAAAAAGATTATGTTAATAAAATTATTGCTAAGTACATAATTTTTTTTTTTTTTTTGACATTCCTTCTTTTTAGATCGAAATATTTTTTTACACTGATTACAGAGTTTGGACCGAAAAACATAGGTTGAGTTAACGAAATCCCAAAAATTTCAAAAGGGACTATACGGCGTCGTTTAATAGTATGAAATTCGAATTCAAATCCTCGCTCAGCGCCAGATCTTAACAAGCAGTGAAAGCGTTCAGGGCACAAATTTTCTCCGGGCGCAAAAGTCAAGCTCCACGCAGACTATTTCTCTCAAAATGGCGTCGCCGTTCATCATCGACGATAAAGACCTTGACGACGCCGCATTGTGGGCAGTTATCGACTCCGCCGCCGCCGCCTCCTCCTCCCTCTCTTCCTCCACCAAATCCACCATTTCAAAACCCCGCAATAAACCCCTGACACCAATTCCGTTCCCTCTCCCATCTCCCCAACCAAAAAGCCCCCACAACCACTACCAGTATCCCAACGGAGAGGTTCTGCAGAACAACCGCCCTCAAAAAATTTCAAGGTCAAGCAATAGTTCTTGTGTATCCGAGCTCAGTGAATCTTCGCCACTGGCGGTGGTGAAGCACGTGCATCGCATGCCTAAAACTCCTCCGCTTTACTCTTCTAGTTCGCCAGTGACGAATCATAATATTAATAATGATAATTATGGTCCTAATGGATCTGAGTGCAATGCCATGAGTTATGGATATGGTGAGGGGAGAGAGATGAGGCATAGCTTGTATGGCCAGTTTCCAACTGTTAATCTCTTTAAGGAGTACCAAAATGCAGCTATGGCGGTAGGTTATTCGTGGATTTGTTATAAATTTCATCTAAGTTGCAGAGTTTTGAATATTATTTTTGTGCTTCTCAAATATGTGAGATTGGCATTGTGTAGATAAGCAATTCCGTTAATTTTACCCATTTGAATTAATACAATCAGCGGATTTCAACGAGTTTTTTAATCTTTTAACTTTTGATCCTGATTCTCCAACTTCTGGATGTGTTTATTTGATATTTACTCAGCGGTTCCAATTTGAAGTAATTAAGTTTAATACAGTTAATAATTCTGTTTAGAATTCTTGGGGATGTAGAAGGAGAACGTTGTAAGTTTTAAACTAACTGCAACTCTTGGTAGAGATGTTATTCTGTTGAATGTAATATATATTCCTTTTAATAGGACTACTGCATACGTGTCAGGTCTTGTATTTTAAAGAACTATGTTTGTCATATAGTCAGGAATTATATTGAATAGTTGGTCTATGTAGCTCTTGAGATAGACCAATGTCTTCTATTCGGCTGCATTAAACACCTGTAAGTTTCGTCTACTGATATTGCCAACAAATATGTATAATATAAATGCTCTTTTTGTAGAATAGTTTTTAGAGGAAACCGGTGACCTTTCTCTAAAAACTCTTCTAATTAAGACAAAGCATTTTCAGAAATTTATCCAAAGAGGTCCAAAAGAAGTTTTTTGGTCTCAGAAATAGTTTTTGACTTTTCATTACCAGCTGCCAAACTGCCCTGAAATTAACGTGCATTGCGATTCTGTAATAAATTATAATATCTAAATCGTACACATGCGCTGAAGCTGCAGACGGATAGCATGATGTTTAATTCTGTTATCTGGTTATAATTTTGTGTGGAATCATGTGTTTAATTTCTTGTTAAACAATGCTAGCAACAAGCATCACCAGTCTTGTTCCTCTGAAGAAAGTTGGTTTTCTGCTATCTGAATGTATGGTTACTCCATCCTCTATCTTGATGTTTTCTGGACAGATATTAGAGAAAACTGATTACATCATGATTTCTGGAAATCCTTTTATTAAGAAGTCAGGTGAAGAAGCAAGATTGTTCAGTATGAAATACAGAAATAGTTTTCTGTTATCACATGATTCATTGTTGTGTATATTAACTACAGGATGGAGAAAGATATCATTTTACTTCAATCTGTCATATGAAATTAAAGACAAGACCATTGAATTTGATGAGAACCGTAATGTTCAGCGTGCTGAATTTGTGGTTCGTGCATACATGCAGTACGTTCTTTGACTGTGTCGAATATTAATTTTACAAGATTCTTTTATCTTCAAAATTTTCCTTGCTTTGAGTTCTACTCTTTTATGTCTTTTGTAGGGGTGGTAGATTTTCAGATGGATGGGGTTCATGTGAACGACGAGAGAAGAGGTTTCTGAAACCGAACCATGATATCCCAAGCACAGCAGAAACTCGAGCAAAAAACAAGGCATGCCAGGTATGTATTCCTAATTAGCGGTCTTACTTTGTGAACCTTTCCACTGTTTGATGCTCTTTATCCAATAGTTATTATTAGGTTTTCTCGACTACCAATGCATGGGTTATAGTTAATATGTGTGATATTCCATTAATGTTTGAGGGATCCAGCTCCATGTTAATCTGCACCTTTCATGAGGCAGGTTTTATGTCCAGCCTTAGAAATGCAAGTTCAATTATATGCCTTGTTACGTATGTTACTACTCCATGAATTAGTAGTCCAAAAACGCAATAGTATATCCTTGCTTCCAAATGGTATGATTCCAGTTAATTTCCAGTTTTCCTTTCCACTGTTCTTTTATTGTTACATGATATCATTTCAAGAATATGATCCCCATTGGGCTTTATATATGTAGCCTTCAGTTAATTTTTCTCTTTTACCTTCTGCCTTTGCATAGAGTCATCGAACAGGTCCTAACAAAGTTCTTTTTCTCTTAACCGATCTATCTTCATAGATAAACTTTGAATTACTTCATTTTTCTGGCAGTGTCCCTTGGTATTCGGAAAATCGTTGTACCGGGGCGGAGTTTTATTTAAGACAGGCTTATTCCCCGATTGTGGAACTAGGTTTTTCGCTTTTGTACTTTTCATGCTTTCCCCTTCAAGTGTTGTTCGAAACTTCAGTAAGTTACCACTAAATGTGTTCTGGATTGGGCTCTTGGTTCATGAATGGTGTTGTTAGATACAAATTTGTTTCTCTGGTGATTCTTTATGATTTCCGAACTCAGTAAAGCGAGCTAAGGGTGATATCATAACTAGATTTTGTACCTGTTTTTCATCCCAGCTTTGATGTGGTCTTAGTACGCTGTTAAATATGTGATCATACATAGTTGAAATTGAAAGTAAGGTTACGGCTGCCTGTATTTAGACATTTATGATTTCCGTGAGCTTGCTTTAAGTTCTGATAACATGCAGTTTAGAGCAAGGATTAAGCAGTTGAATCTTTGCAAATCAATAGTAATATATTATGTGAGCTCTGTGATTTTTGAGATTCCTTCTTGTGTATGTACCATGGTGTTTGTTAAATAGTATCTCACCATAGAAGTCAAGATGTCTGGCATTTGAGTGAAGTTGAAAATTATAGATGTTGAACACAAATATCAAAAGTTTCCATATGAAGGGCCATTTGCATCTGGTTTCCACTGGATGGTGACACCATGGGAGCTTCTGTTCTTGAAATTACAAAACTAGTACAAAGTGAAATTTACCAGATATTGGAGATTGAAATAGCATTCTAACAGTACATTTGAAGTGTCCATGCCTGTCCAAATATCCAAGTGTTGAAACTGACAACTTTTCTGAAGAATGAAGTTAATGCAAAATCAATATATATAAGGGATTAGGGACATTCTCCTTTTCTGACAAGTGATAATTGTGTCCATGACGAAAGTGGTTCAAAATCTGGTTCTTGGCACAGAATCCTCATTGTTTTTCCTGTCTTCAGTTTCTCTGTTCGTGCAAACTTGGTCATTGACTTTTAGGGCCCGTTTGATATGGATTTTGTGAAAAGTAGATTTTTTTTTTTTTGGAAAATATGTGGTTAAAAAGTAGGGAAAAGTTATGAATTTACGTGCAAAATTATTTTATTGCGAGATAATGCGGTTGAAAATCAGTTTGAAAAAATGAGTGTTAAAGAATTTGTATGGAATAGGACTTAATGTTTGCATTTGTTTTATTTATTTATTTAGCTTAAATTTGGTAGGGAATAACAGAATAAGCTACAAACTATCATTCTCTAATCAAATCCACTGAGTTGTGTGTTGGAACACAGAAACATGATCATTGTAAATATATGCAGGACCTGCTGGGAATTGGAGAGTATCGGCCTGGTGCAAGCCATGCTCGCCCGTAAACTATGGTTCAGCCTACTTTGCTTCTTTCAACTTCACCTGCTAGTCTTGAAGGGGATGTATACTAAATTACTTCTTGATACCAGGAGAGAGAAACAGAAGCATAGTGGTCATTATTGATATATAGTAACAACTTCCATTGGATCTTCCATTTCTTTAGTCCACAATTGAACTAATCAAAATACTTGCTAATGGTTTCATAAAATTCTATTACATCTTGTATCTTCTGAAACAGTTGTTGTAATTGTACTTGATTGTATCAAATATTTCATATGCTATAGATGAAAATAGTAATTAATTTCAATGCAATGCCTTGTCACAGCATTTCTTAAAGTGGTCGATGACACCAGTTCTTTTTGGTTATTCCCGTGTCCTCTTTGTATCTGAATTCATTTCAGTAAAACCTTTGAACCTGTAAGTTGATAATGGGTAAAAAAAGAATCGAATGGTCCTCAAACTATACACTGTTTTAAAAACATCCCCAAACTTTAAATTGAACTTCAATAGTCCCTTAACTTTATGTCAAGGACAATGGTGTCGAAAAAATAAATTTCGTACTAAGTTATTAATGTACTTGTCATCATATCTTGCATTACTTTGACATCTGATACACTAACAAAGATAAAATCGCATTAGGTGCTTTCACACTACAAGTCATTAAAAGCGTATTTTCCATTTTTATCCTTGTTACCGTATTAGGTATCAAAGTAATGTTAAATGTGTATTAGTATTTTTAGACGTAATTAATTTTTGGGACTAATTCAGTTCATGACTTAAAGTTAAGGGATTATTAAAGTTCAATTTGAAGTTCCAAGGATTTTTTTAGCCCATACTGTAAGTTTAGGGACCATTAAGGGTTTTTACCCATTTGATTTCTGTCATAACAATTTGTAGTATTCCCATTCATTTTACAATCAAAAAACTACTAAAAACGTGAGTACAAATTTCTGTTCTTGAATTATGAAGCACATGCTTGCTTAGTTAAGAAATTGAATTAATTTTATTGCAAAGTTCATAATTAATTTTTAATACACATATTCACAACTTTTCAACTACACGTTCCATTAAGTTTTATTAAAAATCTAATTTTCAGCCTAATGGCATTGTTGTGTGAGGAAATTTCCTTCCTCGGGGTGTTTATCTAATTTAACAGTAATTCAACTGGAATACGGTATTTATAGTTCCATTATGCTTAATAGTATGTTTAGTAAGGCAACTCGACAATATTGGTCAGCCCTCTAAATAAAATAGTTAAGAACAAGCATAGAGCAACAGAATTTAGAGGTATGGGCATCTTTCATGCGTCGCGATATGTGTTATTTCACGTATGGTAATACAAAAAAGTTAGATCTCTCACCAGAAACTGGGAATAAAATAGAGAAAAACCCTCTATATTCAAGAAATTAATAATCATAAAACCACTTTTTGGAGTTGAGAATTCCCAATTGCTCTTCAATCTAGTGCTAGAATGAAGTTATCAAGATAAAGAGTGTTGCAACAATACAACCTCGGTCTCTACTGATTCCAAGCCCTAAGTCTTATCAAACTCGTTGCATTCGTCACCAACCTTTCCTGAACCGCGACCTAATCTCCTGAACGAACCCAAGGATGACAAACTCTTGAAGCTGCTGCTGCTGCCTTCACCAAGATTGGATGACTTTCTTGTTCTTCTAGGCATTGTCGAACTGAACTCCATCTCCATCTCACAATCAATTTTATTATCGGCAACAACTAACCGAGTAATGCCAGTTCGACAGAAGGGACACAGTGGAATTTTTGCAGAATTAGCGGCAGAATTGGGTTTGCTGTGACTGCACAAAGCCAGAGTGCAATGAGCACACATCTCGTGACCACATTCTTGAACCTCAATTGTGCACTCCTGCTCGAAGCAAATGCAACATAGCTTGGCATCGTCCACCTGCATGACAAGAATATTCGCATTTTATTCCTCGACTATAAAGGGTGAAGACTAGATTGGTTCTAGAGTAATCATTTCACGACAAAGTTACGCTACCATCTATTAAACTGTCGAGTACAATAGACTAGATATTATCTTCTTCTTCTTTTATTACTATCCAATCCAATGTACACAACATGCCAGAAGTGTTTCGTGTTCTTGAAGCACACCTACGAGTACTGAACACAGTTGTACATGTGATTACTTTTCTATTTATCTTCTTAAATGAAGTATTCAATGAAAACGAGCAGCAAGTAGAGATATTGCACATGGAACGTTGTCTCACTCTTTCCCCAATAGTATGCATTTTCAAATGAATC
The DNA here is from genome assembly GCA_903798315.1 of Fraxinus greggii. Taxonomy (NCBI): domain Eukaryota; kingdom Viridiplantae; phylum Streptophyta; class Magnoliopsida; order Lamiales; family Oleaceae; genus Fraxinus; species Fraxinus greggii. Next base: position 2,928 of record CAIGRK010281448.1, on the reverse strand, counting down.
TCGAACTGTATATACTTTTCCAATTATCTTCTTAAATGAAGTATTCATTGAAAACAAGCAGCAAGTAGAGATATTGCAAATGGAACATTGTCTCACTCTCGCTCCACTTTCCCCAATATGGTTGTATGCATTTTCAAATGAATCCCAAGCAGTATACATTATACATAAGCATTGGTTCCACATCTTTAAATTAGGAATATATCCAACAATATAAGATTTATCACCGAAGGAGCATTCTTTTGACCCTTTATATAATAAATCTGCAAGGATGAATTTAGGAATTCAAGTCAAATTGCCCTCTCTTTCTGATTGTTGTAAAATTCTTAAGATATCACATATTTTTGTATCTTAGGTTTTACGACTACAAGATAAAGGAAATTTTAATTTTTCTTTACCTGAAAAGAAGTTTTAATTATAGCCATTCTCGAAATAATCTAAATCAAGAATCTACAGAGATCTATTCTTAAGAGCCCTTCATTCTGTTATGCAAAATGGAATTCAAAATACTTTGGCAGGGTTTTGTACCTCAAAATCATCGTCAGTGCCACCAGAACTAGAAGGTTGTGGAATTGAGTCAGGTTTCTCTATTAAGATAGCTTTCTCTCTCTTTTTATTGGCTTCAATTAGGGCTTTTTCTAATAAGCCTTTTGCCTCAGGACTCAGCTCGTTGATAAACTTCAAGGACGACGGCCAAGTCAAAGGCTCAGGAGCCAAAGGATTTAACAGTGCAGCACATGTGTCATGTTTGTGCTTCACAGCAATCATGTAAGGTATTCTCCTGCAGAGAAACCACACAATATCAACGAGTTATTTTAATTTTACCCGTGAACATGAGAAAATAAATATGTTAACTAAAATTTAACGCAATATCAACATGGTAAAGAACAGATTTTTTCCCCAAGGTTCGGGGATGCAGCAATGATGTAAAAAATGATGTTTCGTTCAATTGGTGGTATTGCGTTTGAACATTGTTCCGATGACAGAAAAACCAACATTAGAGTAGACATCTCAAAGTTGGGGTGTCAATATTCTGTAAGCGTTTTCACCTAAAACATGTCAACTGTAACATGGATTGGTTTATTGATCACAAAAGAATTCTATAGAGACATGAAATCACCGAGTGAACCTATCCATTTGTCCAAACTTCTCAATTAGCTAGACAAGAGGCCAGAATCGTCAACATTTGATTTTCACTGCAAGACTTAAAACCAGTAAAACAATATGTGCAATAATTTAAGTTACTTCAATAGAAATGCATGTGTTTCGGAGAAAGTTCGTGGCTCACCCAAAGGAATCTCTTTGAAGACGATCAGCACCCCAAGCGAGCAATTCCCGGACACAGTCCAAAGAACCACCCCGTGCAGCCAAATGAAGAGGTGTACTCCCTGGGTAGCTGCAAAAATTATCTGTCATTATAACTGATGAATGCAACAAAATCCTAAAAGAACTATATTAAAGTTATACCTATATCCACCAGTAGAGGCACAAGCAAGAGCCCCACTGCTCAATAGAACGTGAACACAATCACTTCGTCTTTGACGAGCTGCCAAATGCAGTGCGGTTGCACCTCTTCCATCTCTTATGTTAACAAATCTCGAAAATCCCCTGACCTCCCATTTGAGCACAAGAATTAGCACCTCATTTTTCATAGACAAGCATTGGGATCATAAGCCTAAATAAGACAACATATGGAAGAAATAGTCACCAAGATTGTGCAACTGGAGTAGAATGAGCAGCAGAAAGTATCAACTGTAGGCAATCTGAATGACCATAGTAGGCTGCATAATGCAAACAGGTTCTTCCATGTAATGTATCAAACAACAGTATCTGAAAATCCCCAAGAAAAATCCATCATCAAATCAATAACCTAAGTCAATAAATACTCTGGAAAACAAAATAAAAAAAAAAAAATTGAACCAAAATGCAATTATCATACATTTGCTCCAGCTTGAATCAGTCTACCCACGCAGGAAATATTTCCATGCATAGAAGCTAACATCAATGGAGTCTGACCCATCAGAATTAAAGAAAAACAATGCAATTATATGTGAGAAAATAAAAATGAATCTCGACTCGAAATTACATAAAAAATAACATGATGAGCTTCCCTTAAACAAGAATCAAACAACACACACCTGTTTGTGGCGATTCAAGATATCTGGATTACTACACCGATCCAAAAGCACAGAAAGAACCTATCAATATACAGAACGAATAAAATTTGATCATACTGCTCAGACATAATTACGTCAAGAAAATCACTAATCAAAGAAGATCACAGAAATCCCACCTCGATCTGACCAGTTGCAGCAGCTACATGAAGTGCGGAGAGCTTTCCATGAACGGTTTTCACTGTCAACAAATTTGGGTTCTCATCGGCCATTGCTTCGACTGTTTCAAGCTCTCCAGTTTGGACTGCGACGAACAGATCATTTTCGTGGAATTGTCCACAGCTCAGCCCCTGCCCCATTTCGTAGGCATTAATAAAAGCGTCTTATATTGTCGTCGACGAGCCACCCTCCTCGGCGGAGTAGGTGGATGGTGGTGGTAAAAGCGGCGCGGTAGTAGAAGTGGAAAGGGAAAATGTGTAAAGTATTGTAGTGGTCTTGGACTTTGGTCTTGCCCGCCGGGATTCCGGGCAGCTGACCTGTTGCGTTTGGTAGATTTTCGGGGCAGCTGTCGGAACTTTATTTTTGTGTAATCACTATTTATTTATAATAAAGACGATACTTACGCTTTTCCAATAAATATAAATGAATTAATTGTGACTCGAGAAATTTGTTCAAAATTACGAATATTAAATTTTTTATTGTAAAATTTTTGAAATAACAATTGAACGAAATAATTAAAAATCGAGGGAGAAAGAATTCTCTTACATATTAAGAACCAAAAATTTTAAAAATAAATTTTTTTTAAAAAAAGAGTAAT
>CAIGRK010281411.1:0-10648 GCA_903798315.1 Fraxinus greggii | reverse complement strand
TTGAGAAGCGCCACCTATATATTCAGTTAAATCTTGTATTTATAACGTCCTTCATGAGTGAACTGAATTCATTCTCTTATTAAGTCCATGTTTGGTTCATCTAAAAAAATGATTAAAATTTAAATTAAAATCAACAATTAATTTTAACCAGACAATTTATGGAATCTACAATTTTTCAATCATATATTTCATCAACTTTTTTTTTTCAAAATTTACTAAAAATTAAATTTTTATTTAAACTAAACAAGGCTAAGAATTTTCATAAATGGGTGAGTAGAGATTCGAACCCAACTATATTGTCTATACAATATTGACACCCGTTTAAAAGCTAAAACTATTGGATAGAGGCCATATTATGTTATGCGTTTGAATCTAGTCCTTTTTCTTTTTTTTTTTAAATTTTGTTACCTTTTGAATTGAATTGAAATTATGCCCCTTATTTGGTTCAATTAAAAAATTTCATTAAAATTTAAGTCAAAATTAACAATTAATTTTAACCATACATTTCATGGGATCCATAACTTTTTATTAATTTTTATTAAAATTTATTAAAATTTTGATTTTTATCTAAACTATAGCGGACTAACCTTTATATTACCTACGAAAATAGGGAAAATAGGATGTAGATTCCTCAACCTTTTAGGTGGAATGATTGAGTCCTTCAACTTTTTAAAGTGAGGTTTTAGGTCTCTATATATTTAATATGTGAATCTCATTCTTACTTGACGAAAATTGTCGATATAAAAGTTAAAATTGCAATCAACTTAACGTGACCTAAAGCTTCTATGTTAATGATTTTAGTCACAAGGATAAGTAAACTCATTTGAATAGATTCGAGAATCATCACCTTACTTTTTGTGGGATGGGGAATCTAAAATCACTCCACTCCGAAAGTTGAGAACTCATAACCTCATTTTTTCCCTTATAAGTTAAAAAATAATATATTTAAAAACATTCGACATTCATTTTTATCTATTTATAAATACAATCGTTTATAAACAGTTTTCAAACTAGCTCTAAGTCCCCTACGATAACTTTAATGTANATATTTAATATGTGAATCTCATTCTTACTTGACGAAAATTGTCGATATAAAAGTTAAAATTGCAATCAACTTAACGTGACCTAAAGCTTCTATGTTAATGATTTTAGTCACAAGGATAAGTAAACTCATTTGAATAGATTCGAGAATCATCACCTTACTTTTTGTGGGATGGGGAATCTAAAATCACTCCACTCCGAAAGTTGAGAACTCATAACCTCATTTTTTCCCTTATAAGTTAAAAAATAATATATTTAAAAACATTCGACATTCATTTTTATCTATTTATAAATACAATCGTTTATAAACAGTTTTCAAACTAGCTCTAAGTCCCCTACGATAACTTTAATGTATGAAATAATATGGACAAATGGTGTCGTGAGTATAGCAATGTGTAGATATTGATGGTTGACGTAATAGTTTGATTGCACAAGTTAGCATGAAAATGGTAGTGAGTAGAAAATGTGGTCTAGCTATTTGATTTTCTTTACTTTAGCCTATTTGACTATTATTATTTTAAAATATCTTTTTTTACACAATTATTTTCAATCAATCATTCACACAATAAAATATTCTACACGTAAATCTAAAATTTTTTCTTACTTTTTAATTACAAATTATCTAAAAAGAATCACTATTCAAAACTTCATTCTAACCAAGTAAATAATGATTGTCAAATAAGGGCTTCATTCATTTTTCACACTTATTTTCAACTACACTGCACACAATAAAATATTTTACACATAAACCCAAAATTTTTCATTACTTTTTAATCACAAATTCTTCAAAAAGAATAGTATTCAAAACTATCTCATCATGTCGTGATCGTCCCCAATTTGTAAATATATCATTACTGTTGAAAATATCCCACACATTAACTACTTATTTTTTTTAAGAATAAATCAATCCAAACATGCTCTAAGTCCAACCTCACAATAGACAATATAAAAGACATGTCCGATACAACAAACACTTGAGTAATACAATGTACAAGATTTAAACTTTTCTGTTTCTTCATTAACACTAAATTTTAAATCCTGTTTGAGTCCCCTTTTTTTTCCAAAACTTATTTTCAATCCCACATTTTCCCATAAAATAATTTTATATGTAAAATCAAGATTTTTCTTTATTTTTTAATCATATATTTTCCAAATAAAAATATGGGACTCAAGCAGGGGCTCAATACTATCAAATCTATGTTTCTGGATTACCTTATTACTTTCAAAAATGGCATGCAACATATAGAAATATCTTCTATGCCTGTTCTTCTGCATGTTTTCAGGTCACCAACTTCAGTTGTGGTGGATACTCAATTGGGATAAGTTGCAGCCTTCTTCTAGCAGATCCTTTTGCCTTGACAGCCTTCCTCAAGAAATGGGCTAATGATCACAACACTTTACTCTCAAAACCTGATGCGCCCACAACGCCTATTTGTTACCTCCTCAAACTAAGAAAACTCGGCAGTTCTAAAGCGCTTCTAACTGGCATAAACACAAACAAGAACCCTGCACAAAGTGTCATTTTCAATATCCCTACGAAAATTTTGAATTTGGATAAAAATGTTTACAAGATTCTTGCTGCACTATGTATTGATGAAGCTGAGCGCAAAAAGGGTAGAAAATTCGGCTCTAAATTCTCTCTATTTGTGAAGAATCCTTATGAAGTTCTTGAGGTGGAAATGTGTTCGACCGAATGTCTCATTGAAAAAACATTTTGCACCATGAATGGATTAACTTGTGCAGGATGGGATGATGTGTTGGGGGCCGACGAAACATGGTTCGATGAAGAGAATATGCCTGCATATGTTTCGTGCTGGATCAATTCAATGTCTGATGAAGGCTCTGTTATGATCATTGTAGCTGATGATGAGGAAAGTTCTACTACTCAAATCATAGTCACTTTCCCTTATTAATTACGTTTTCATGTGTCTTGATCTTTATTAATCAATGTTGTCGTTGTATCATTCTACATAGGATATCTTATCTGATGGGTAATTTTTTAGTATGATATGAACTTACAAGTTTATGAATAATCCCAACTTATTATATAGTAGCAGTTTGATCTGTAACCTTTCTTTATAGTTTTTGTACGTTCCGTTCTCATTGACGGAAATCATCCAAAATCTCCATGGAACCATCAATTTGACTCTCTCACGTTCAATTTCTTGAAGTTCGCAACTTCGGTTGCCATCCTAAAATTTAAATTGAGATATATTTTCATGACTTTGACCTGACGATTCAATATTTATAGTTCTTTTTTTTTTCGGTCGTTAGAGTTTGACAGTGTGTATGTAACAAAATGTTGAAAAGCAACCATCAAACTTGCAACTCGAACAATGGATTGAGGATTGATGCTACCTTTTCCCTGTATAAAACTTTCATTTTATTAACACCTGGTTCCTGCTTGGTTTAGATAAAAATTAGATTTTTCAATAAATTTAGATAAAATTTGATAAAATGTGTGGGTAAAAATTTGTAGATCTTTAAATCCAACCGAACATTGTGTGCACACTGCACGAGGTTCCAACTAGAATTGAAACGTCTAATATAAATGGTAAAAAGTAACACAATAGACACTAATAAATGTCCAATAAGTATAATTGTCAACAAGTAATCTTTCTCCATTTCGAATACTACTTTGTCATGACCTACTTTAAAAGAACAAGTATCTTCTATTTTTGGATTGTATCAAATTCATTTTCTATTTTAGAGTGAACAGTGACTCGCCGTGATCTATTATTTTAAAACAAGTATTCAAAGTTAGGGAGATTACTTTTGGACAATTATATCCATCAGTCCATTTATCAGGTATTATCGCGTTGCCTTTCTATCTTCTACTTTGACTTTTTCGTCAAGTAGGGACACTATGAGCACAATGTGAAAATGCTAAGGACACAGAATGGCACAAACTAAAGGTTGGTGACATTAATTTTACACTTAAAAATGGTTATGGACCCCTAGAAAAATTTACGATGCATTCAAAACTGACCTCTAAAAGACGAAAACAAATTTGCATACGTCGAGATAAAGTAGTTAAATAGGAAAACGATATTGTAACTCTATCGTGGCTAAGAAAAAAATTCAACTATTCTTAATTTTGTTTTATAAGATACTATAATTTTCTTGTGCTGTTCAGATGTAAAGGTAGGTTGGTCTAACCACAATGTCCTTGTACTGCTTTTTCGGTCGTCCATTCTCTACTAGCATATTTCAAAACCAAGTAGCTTACATATAAATATTGATCTAAAAAGTCGATTGCTTGACAATGAAAAGATGAAGCGATGAAGCTCAGTCATGACAATAAGAAAAGGAGGAATACTATTGTGAAAAATGGAACTAAGAGCTCTAGTTAGAAACGTATCAAAGAACATTTCTCGACCTCTTCACAGTATATAGACGCATTCCGTGCCAATGTGCAAACTAAAATGCTCCCAGAGAAGAAAAAATTGTGTCGATGAATAAGGATATCAAAACAACAAACTAAGTTCTTTTCTCCAGAACCAATTTCCAGTTCCAAGTCAAAAAGAAAGCTGTTAAATTTTAAAGGTCAATTTTTCAGATGATAAAAACACAAGTATTGCATTCATTTTCACTTTGTTCTTTGTTTTCTTCGACAAATAAAACATTCACTACATGGGGACTTACTAACTGCAAAGCTAGATTGGAGCTTACTTGGTGGGACTTTCAACTCTTCAATCAATATTTGGCAAAGCTTCTTATTTTCTTGCATCAATTCATCAATGAGCACTTGGTGCTTCAACACCTATATGCATGAGAAATTCATCATGTGAAAATCACCAATCTCAGCGTACAAAACCAATAAGACTAAATTTTGTTTAGCAGAAGCAGAAATGAGGTCATTTGTATTAGCAGGAAGTTCGTAAAGTTGATTGGGGAAAAAATGCATAAATAGATTGAAGGTAGCAGCAGAAGATATTTTGTAATGACTACATTAATATGACTAGAATGGAACAAAATTCCAAAATAAATTTGCTTCTAAATGTAGTACCATCTGAAGCATGTTGTTCTGTGATTGCAACTTTTCAGCCTGCAAGTGAAATCCACTGATTAGAGCTCTCATAGAAGCAATGAAATTCAACTTTAACCTATGTTCCATCCATCAGGAGAGCCTAAAAGGTGCTTATATCATTTGTTCCATTATGGATATGGTGATTGACAACAAAGTTGCAAGGCATTATCCCCAGATTTATTTCTGTTCATATCATAATATATATACTGACACGTTGAGCACAAGAATTTGCAAACGATATATAAATGATTTTATATTCAATGAACGCATGGAGAATTAAAATCCCACTAGATACATAAAGAAAGTAAAATGACAATAATTGCATTAGCCTGTCAACCTTGCTCTAGCTAGAAATATAAGATGACAATAGCATATATTTGCAGTTCATCTATCTTTGTGTCAACAATCTTCTGCATTGAGCAAAAGGGCGTGAGATTGGTAGTTGTCTACATATTGAAATCATAAATCTATGGACTTGATTCATTTTCTTGTCATCCAAATTATACTCATTGAATAATTTTGCAAGTTGTCCCAACTTTTCAGGAAATGACAAGGTACGGGCAACAAGCATAATATGAAAAGAACACCCCTCCCCCACCACCACGACCCACACAAGAAAAAAAATAAAAAACAGGCACATTGAGTTATTACTGCAAAGGAAAAATACCATATGACAGTTTGAAAATTTAATGATCCGTATTCACATACATGCTCATTTACTTTGCCCTCCTCCTCTTTCAAGTGTGGATCCTCCGAAAAGCTTCTGATGATCTCATCTACTTGACTGGTAGATTTAATGTTTACCGTATCAGTTTCAGGTGCTAAATTTTCCAGAGAAGAAACCACATTTATACTTCTCAGCCTAATATTGCCTTGTTCTGTACTATTTGGTATTGATTTTACCAACCGACCCATACTTCCTATTAGATTGTCGTGTGAGGTTTCCTTTACCATACCCATGCCACTTCGTAAAGATGCTGGAAGAATGCCTTGATCAACAAACAAGCCAGGAGATATTCCAAGTTTTATCATCACATGTGTAACTGCTTGCTGAAAAATTAGGAGATTAAATTAGATTGGAAAAAGACATCTTCACAGTGTACTACAAACTAGATAGCATACAACATGAGTACGTACTAAAAGTCTCAACTGCATCCCGTGCATTACACCAGGCTTCACAGCAAGGCCTGCAATGTATCACAATATCTTAGCTCTCAAATCCAAGTCAGGATGAATGTGAACTACTGCATTCCAACGAAAAAAATTCACTAATAATTCAAGAAGTCTTTCTCCGGATCAAACCATATGGCTTGTTCGGTTAGTAAATAAGCGAAAGAAGTTAAAAATGTCCTTCATAGTACTGACCATTATGGTCTGGTACGGCATACCAAACATGCCTTTAGTTCCTAATATTGTCAGCAAAATAGTTTAGTACATAAACTGTGGAGAGAAGAAAGTTGCTTGGGCAAATTAAATTTTTCAAATCAATCTCAAGTTAAACAATAATGTTCAGCTCAAATATGTTCTCGAAGGCTGATAATGATGCAGAGATTTTAAAGACGATGCATTCAGCCAAATTATAGACGAGGTGGCATCTGGCATCAAGAGAACTAATTAACCCCCTTCCTTGGAAAAATGGATTTTGTATTAGTCGTTTTTTGGAGAATGTGTGGTTAAAAAGTAGGAAAAATTTTGGATTTACTAGCAAAATTATTTTATTGGAAGAATGTGGGATCGAAAATGAGTTTGGGGAAAATGAGTTTTTAAATAATGGGACTCTGCTAGGTGTACAAATATGAAATTACAGAAAAATTAGCTCGCCAAATGATCCATATGTGCCCGAGTAGCAGATTTAATGCATAAAACACCAGTTAATGACAGGTGAAGGCGTGAGTGAAGGCGTGAAGCAATGGCAACCTATTAAAAATGAACTTGTACTTGGTAATAAAGTAACTTGGACTGTAATTATTCAATCCTAGTTCATCCATTCAATAAAGAACTTCAATTGTTTTTCGCCTTTTCTGATTAAATATAGAGGTATGTTATGGACATTTCAGAAGAAAGCATTAGTAAAATGGAATTATATACCATGACAAAAGGCTGTATAGTTTCATTTTACAATAGAACCAATTTACCGTCAGCTATAAGCAATCGTAAGTGTTATTTGGTTTATACTGCTTAAGGCTGTAATTGGTTTCAGCTAATAAGCAGGGCTCAGGCCTGATGAAGCTTAAAGCATGCTTCCAGACAACCAGTGAATTTTAACATTAATACGAATATGCTGACTATATAATTCATAAAAATTTAGGTTCTTTCTTTTCCTCTTGTACAACTAATAGAAGTTGTTATTGCAAAAAGTACAGGGAAAAATGATAGTGTCATCATAGACAAGAAAAATAATTGCCTATGGTGCATTTTGATTTACAAGAGAGACAATCCTAAAAGAAAATGTCAAAAGAGGAAGAGAGAGACCAAAATTAACATCGGTGACCAAAATTAACATGGTTCTATGAATTTGCAACAAATTTGTTTCAGTATATGTAGTTTTGGACCGAAATGGGTGACAAAATCAATTTATGTAGCAGCTGACATAGGATGCAATCAAACAAAAACGAGACTCTTAGAAGGACGGAGAAGAGATAGATAAGGAGAAAGGGGAGAAGATTAGAGAGAAGAGGGGAAGAAACCGAAGAAGCCGAGAGAAGAAATTGGGGGAGCACATTATTTTTTATTCAATTCATCAAAAGTCTACATATTACAATGCAAAAACTCTCTTTATATAGAGTTTAAACTAATCTAATTGAAGTAGGAAAAAACTAAAAATACTAGAAAATCTATTGAATAAAGCTCTAATTTCTTTCCTAACAGTACTTCTTTAATTTGAATAATTACCAACTCCAACGCCATGGCCAAAACCTACTCCGCAACCAATGCCTGCTTCAAGGTTCTTTGCTCCCACTTTCCTCAACTGGAGATAGGATCAACATGGACAAAGAAATGTCAGAAAACTTGCTACTACAGAAGTTACCAAATCATCCAAACGAAGATATTAGGAAAACCTACTGAATTATTGACTTGTCTTCCAACATTAGAAAAAACATCTGTTGCCACCCGAGTGGCAACCATAACTTGGTTCAGAACTGGTATTGCACCTGATGCACAAATTAGCTTCAAAGTTTGTTATGATGAACAAAAGTGTTTATGGACCCATGTACACAATCATTGATTTTCTATGACACCATTCTGTTGCATGTCCAAAAAAAGAATCAGAGCGATGTTTCCATGGCAAATAGCTAAAACAATAATTGGTCACCAAAGAAATGATGAACTTCACCCAAAATCAGGTTAAACATGTCGTGACATCATATTGAGAAATAAAGTTAATCAAAGAAAACGTCAAAAATTTCACCATGTATTTTACCCACTGCTATATAGTTACCAAAGGAAAATTTTGAAATTTCTTACATCCCAAAACAATTAATGCTCATGATTTCATAAGCAAGCGACAGCATTCACAGCAATGCAAGCATTCAAACTCCATGAAACATGTACCTAAACAAGGTTTAGGATATAATAAACGCGCTCAATCTCATGTTTTCTTTTGTTTCCATTTCGAAATAGTCATATCCAAGATTCCAATGTCAATCACCCCATTTCTCCAATAACAAGAAGCAGTTGACCCATGAAAAATGTAAACATAACCACAATATAGAAGTTCAAACACGATGATGCATTAACTAATTTAAACATAAAGTCCCATAAACTTACAATCAAGCAAACTACAGATTTTCACATTATGCAAAACTCCCACCAAAATAAATCAATTACGTGTAATAGAGAAACATAAAGTATACCATTTTTACATGAATTTTGGGTATTCCCTTCTTTGGGTTTAAATAAACCCCCGACGTTCATTATTTTCGTATTTCTTCAATGAATAGCTACTAGTCTAGAGAGAAAGATATGGTTGAAGAGAAAACTGAAAAAAGGCAAACTGGGTACCTAAATTTAAAGGGCGCCCAACGCCGATGCCAATGCCACGGCCAATTCCAAAGCCAGTGAATACTTGACCCACTTTCAAAGTAAAAGGATTCTCCACACTCATCACTCTTTTCTCTTTTGTGTACGTTACTCTCTTAATTTGGCTCCAAAACTTTCATAACTGATTCGTTTCCTCAATGAGAAGGTACATAACTACAGGTGGGAGAGATTCTCCATAATCCTGTTTGGCGTTTATAAAGTTCTAAATCACTTTTTAGTGATGTGCAGTAAAATCTAATATTGAGAGAAAGAAAAATTATTATTTTAAAGAAATTATTAATTTATAAATAAATAAATGTTCATTAATTTATATAATATTTTATATTTTTATAACTTAGATTATATTTTATTTACCATAATATATGTAAGAATTTTTTTTGAAAAAAAAAAAATTTGTGGCGAAATTCAAAATTTAGCCCTTTTATCCTCATTATTATTATTATTTTCGAAATATATTTTTCTCTCTATTTTTTTCAATCATACATTTTTTAATAAAATAATATTACATGAAAATTCAAATTCTTTCTTTATTTTTTAATTACATATTATCCATCAATCTACTATTCCAAAATACATTCTTAGATAAAAATTAAAATGGGGCTCAAACATGCCATTAATATGTAAAGGGTTATGCATACAAAAGGCAGACACATACATACATTAAAGAGGAAACATTAATGTGCATACATTGTCTTCAAAGATTAATCGTTCAAGTTATTCTATGTACATATGAAACATAATTTCTATAGACAAATTAAAAGAGACGATTTTTTTTATTAAATTAAAAGTTTGTTAATGTTTATTAATATGAACTTTTATGAATTTAAGCGATTATTATTTTCTATATTCGTTGAGCCTTGTAAGATCTCAAAAAAATTATTATCTTATACATTTAGCGGGATTATTAATTTAGTAAACTGACCCAACTTCGGATCGAAAAATTTTATTATTTAAGGGAGGTTATTAATGTATTGAACATTTATTTCTATCTATTTACAATATAAATAATTTATAGTTTTATTTGGTAGGGATTAAATTTAAATTTCAATTTATGTCAAAATCAATAATTAATTTTAACCACATATTTCATGAGTCCCCCAACTTTTTAACCACTAATTTCATCAACTTTTATCAAATATACTAAAAATTTAATTTTAAGCATCACCAAACAAAGCGTAATATGAGAATGCTTCAAAAAACAAGAAGATAAATCTGTGTTTGTTGTTGATTAAAATTTGGGTAATTAACACATAGTGTCTTTATCTTTCATTAGTAATGTGGAAACCGTCTTTACCTTCCTTTTTTTTTTTTTTTGGTATTTTCACCCTTATATCCACATTTCTTTACACAAAAAGTTATTTTTATCCATTTTTTAATTAAAAGATTTGAAATAACAAATATACTATTTTGTTTAAATAAAACAAAAATAAAAAGAATGAACTAATTGCTATTATAGTCCCATTTTTTTAAAAAATGCAAATAAGTCCAAAATAAATTATTAAAATGGTAATTAGCACATAACATCCATACATTTCA
>CAIGRK010281375.1:0-14403 GCA_903798315.1 Fraxinus greggii | reverse complement strand
TAAGATGAACGAGTTTTCACCAAATCGAGTTAAGAGAAGTAGATTCTGGAGGAAATTTGAAAATGATTGTTGGAAAATTATGTTTATGGCTCAATCAAAGATTGTATGGTTTTGGCCAAATTGGAATGATTGGTGTAGAAAGTTTGAAACACAATTGAAAGTAACTTGATTATTGATTACTTGAAAGCTCAAAATTATAATTGATGAAAGTAGAAAATTACAATGACTAGTGCAGGGGACAACCATTAGAAAGTTTGAAAGATTCTTTAAAAGACTAATACCCCCTAAAATAGTATTGGGAACAAAAAACTAAGTGATATGAGCAGACGTTTAAATGACGAAGAATCATACTAAACATTTATCAATATCAGAGTTATTTTACAATTGAAATAACTATTACAAGGAATATAAATTACAACTCAAACTTGAACTAATATTTATAATGTGCGGTTGAAGTTGGGCAAACTGTGGCTGTGATTGGGTCAAGGGGTTTAGGCAAAGTTGCGGTCCTTGACACCATGGCTGCAAGCTAAACCGCATTTAAGGCAGTGATTGATTGATGTCTATGATAAGATAAATCAGTTATTTTGATGGGGCCACGGGCATTGCCATCTAACGGCCCTTATCCGTCATACCCGAATATAAAAGCTCACACGTGGAGTTAACAGATTGGAGCCATATGTGGGAAATTCGACATTATAACCATGAACATCCTTATGGTAAAGGTCATCGAAAGCAAAACCTAGAATAAAGAATTGCTACTAAGAGAAAGCACCTAAAACATATGTTTTTAGCTCCAAGTGAGATACACGTTATGAATTTTTGCCACTACGGGTCGCATGGTAGAAATAGAAAACATGAGGCTTCTGAAGAAAAGGTCCTTCGAACAAATGTGAACTTATGTCATCCCCACCACCAACACGGTGAGGTGTTGCCACCCCACACTTAGCCAAAGAAGTAGGAGAGATGGCTACAAATATGAAAACATGGCCCAGCAGAACGCTACCATGCAACATCTACTCTTCCAGTTCCATCAAGAAGCAGGATACCAAATGTCTCAGCAGGGAGTGTTTTCCTAAGAAAGTGAGGAAAATGACACGGTGGCCTACCCCCAAAAGCATAGAAGGGGGATCAATCCAGTGGAGAGGGATGTGGAAAGGACACCTCCACCAACTATGCTACTAGTCGACCGGAGATAACGTACCATAGGAGTGAAACTTCACCCTAGAATATGCTCAAGAACGTGAACTCTAAAGATCAACCAGTATTTTTGATCAGATTGTACCATCAAGGCCTAGAAATAGGTCCCACCAACCTCCGCCCATTCAAAGGGAACCAGAACAATTTCATATGAACCCCAGGGGGCTCATCCACCTAGAAGTAGGCGGAAGAGAAGAGATGAGGCGAACTTGAGAAATCAAGCGGAAACATCACGACCCCCTCTATACCAAGCAAATGAAGATAATTCTGATGGTCTATGCAGATCCTTTGACTTAGATGATGATGACGAAAGTTTGCCCTTTTCCCAAGAGTTGAGAAGCACCCTGATTTCAAGCCAATTCGTGCCGCCCAAAATACCCAAATATGAGGGAAAAGGTAATTCGACAAAGCACCTCAACAATTACAAAACGCATATGTCTCTACGAGGAGCTTCACTAGTGTTAAAGTGCAGAGCTTCCATCTCACATTAACTGGGGCTGCAGAGATTTGGTACAATCGTATCCCAGTCAGTAGCGTTAGGAGCTGGCCAGACCTATAAAATGCCTTTTTGAACCAATACTTGTCTAGCAAAGATGGGGGAAGCCCCCATCCAGAGGCTGCAGGACATGAGGTAGCAAGAAGGTGAGACTTTGAAAAGCTTCTTGCTCGCTTCACTGACGATATGACCTATTGAAAGCAACTTACGGATAGAGAGACCCTTTCTACTCTGAGATGAGGCCTCAACATAAACACCCTATATAGAAGGGATGTGCGAAACAAGAATCCTACTTCTTATGATGCATTGGTAGAAATGATGAGGAGTGAAATTGTCAACGAAGAACTGATTGATCACTGCAATCGAACCTTGCTGGGGCTCCCACTACCCCAGAGGCAGCGAGGAGGTACTGTATCACACTTGGTAAACCAGAAATGGACCCCAGCAAGACATACAATCGTCCCCACCTCAGGCTAAACATTAGCCACTGCCACGCTCAATGTAATGCCCTTTTTGGCATATGAAGAGCTTGAATTCGAGGCTCTAAATCGATCTAGGGAAAGAGGTAGATAAAGGATTATGGAGCCTAGAGATAAGCAATACGGCACTTGCCATCAAATCAAAAGTCACAACACTGAAAACTACATGTCCATGCCATATCATGATGAGCCGATGGGTCCGTATGAAGAGTGGATAAATACTTACCAGGTACAAAGGAACGCGCCACAGCTTAGGCACGAGAGAGAACCTAGACGTGGTAAGGCAATGTGACATCGCATGATGAATAGCCTTAATGGGAGCACGAGGGGAAAGAAATAGGCTAAGAGGCGGATAAAGGCCTAGAAGAGAATCCCCAGCTGAGGCAGATAATTCCCCATTAGGGAAATCGACACCATTATTGGTGGCCCACATGTGGAAGGAAAGTCAAGAAATGCTCAGAGGAATTACGTAAGGGAAGTAAATGATCTTCCCATGGCAAGCTATTTAATCAATATCACCACTCGTGGATCAAGAAACGTCCCACCAATGACCTTTTCGCAGGAAGACACCACTGGAGTTCATTACCCCTATTGCGACGCTCTGGTGGTACGAGCCATCATAGCTAGAAATGGGCTCAAGCCCATGTTGGTGGACAATGAGAGTTCCGTCAATGTCCTATTTGAAACCACCTATGATAAGATGATGTTGGACCATGAGCTCACCTCCATGATTGCTCCCTTATATAGTTTTATGGGTGATAGCATTGTTCCTAATGGAAGGATTACCCTGGCAGTGAAAATGTGGGAACCCCCACTTACGGCTCACCACTACATGAAATGCCTCATTGTAGACCACAGATCCGCTTACCACTGAGTGTTGGGGCGGCGCACTTTGAAAGAACTTGGATCTGTTACTTCCATACACCATTTATATATGAAATTTCCAACTGAAAGATGAATTGCTATAGTTTAAGGAGACCAGATGGGTTCTAGAGAATGCTACCTCAGCTATTTGAGGAAGTCCAGGCCTTAAATTTTAAATATGGTCCTAGTAGGGGCTGAAATGGTTGACACACCTGAAGGAGGTCATATCCTTGAGCAGGAGGGAGACGCCAACATGATGGATGCCCTTGAAGATGGGGTCATCACTGTAGATTTGGACCCTAGGATCACCGAATCAAACTCACTACCGACCCCAGTAGAAGAACTCAAGTCTTTCTCGATAGACCCCCACGACCCCACAAGGTGTTGCAAGTAGTAAATGAGCTTGAGTCAGAAGAAAAGACGAGACTTAAGGGCTTCCTGCTTAACAACTTAGACATCTTTGCATTGAGGCACGAAGACATGGTGGGCATCGACCCCAAAGTTAGTTGCCACCATCTCAATGTGGACCCCAAGTTCACACCTCATAGGCAAAAAAGAAGAGTTTTGAACCCTGAGAGGTACGGAGCTTTGAAAGTAGAGGTGCAAAAACTCATATCGAATGGGTTCATCAAGGAGGCAATGTACCCAAAAGGGATTTCCAACCTAGTCTTAATAAAGAAATCCAGTGGCAAGTGGAGAGTCTACATACACTTTTCCAACCCCAACCAAGCATGCTCAAAGGACAGCTTTCCACTTCCGAGGATCGACTAATTAGTTAACTCCACTGCAAGACATAAGTTCTTGAGCTTCATGGATACATACTTAGGGTAAAACCAAATTTCCATGCACCCAACAGACGAGGAAAGCATTTCATTTATCATCGACAGAGGCCTCTACTGTTAAAAAGTTATACCATTTGGCTTAAAAATGCCAGGTTAACTTATCAGCGGCTAGTCAACAGGATGTTTTCCGTTCTCATAGGTAAGATAATGGAGGTATATGTTGATGACATGCTTGTGAAGAGCAGCAGAATAGAAAATCACATCGAACACCTAGAAGCTGCTTTCCAAATCTTAAAGAAGTATCGAATGAAGCTGAACCTATTGTAATGCGCTTTTGGTGTCACTTCGGGGAAATTCTTGGGTTACATAGTCAATCAAAGAGACATTAAAGCAAATTCTGAAAATATTAAGGCTCTGGTAGATATGAAATGCCCTTGCAAGCCTAAAGAAGTACAGTGTTTGACAGGTCATCTAGCAGCACTAAATCGCTTCATCTCCAAGGCGACAGATAGGTGTGTCCCATCCTTTAAAGTTCTGAAGAGAAGAAAGAGGTTCTAATGGAATGAAGAATGTGAAGAGGCTTTTCAGGGGCTAAAGAAGCACTTGGGTCAAGCCCCCATCCTCTAAAAGCACAAGGAGGGAGAAGCGTTGCTACTGTATTTGGCCATAAACGCAGAGGTTGTGAGCTCAGTCCAAGTGAGGAAAGAAGACTGTACGCAGCTGCTCGTCTATTACGTGAGTAAGGCCCCTTCACCAGCTGAGTTGCGTTACACTAACATGGAAAGACTTGCTCTGTCCCTTGTAGTTGCCTCTAGGAAGCTAAGGCCATACTTCCAAGCCCACAGTATACACCTATTGACAAGCCTTCCCCTCAAACAAGTGCTCCAAAAACTGGATGCCTCAGGAAGACTAATGAAATGGGACATAAAATTGAGTGAATTCGACATTTTGTATGGACCAAGAACCTCAATAAAGGGACAAGCAGTGGCAACTTCATAGCAGAGTTCAATGAGACAACATACATCAATGTCATAATAGAACCAGTAGACCCTCAACCTGGAAACTGTTTGTTGATAGATCTGCAAGAGTAACGCGATCTAGGGCGGGTGTATTGCTAGAAAGCCCAGAGAGCCACAAACTCAATCGTGCGGCAAGATTTCGTTCCAAGTCTTCCAATAACACGGGTGTTGATAGCAGGCCTCAGATTGACGAAACCAATGCAGGTTAAGAGCTTAATAGTTCGCAACGACTCATAGCTGGTCGTGAGTTAAGTCAATGGCAGCTTCACAGCCAAAGATAAAAGCATGGCAGCATACTTGAAAAAGGTAATGGACCTGCTCCCCTTCTTTGAGAAATTTGAACTGACCTAGATACCAGGGCTGAGAACCTGCACGCAGATGCTTTGTCAAAATTGGCCTATAGCAAAGATTCCGAACTGCTTAAAATTGTACCACCGGAGTACCTCCTTAAACCTTTTACCTAGAAGGGAGAGGAAATAATGTGGATCGAAGGGACCTAATCGTGGATGCAACCAATTAAAGCCTACATCGAAGATCAAATAGTGTCAGAAGATAAAGAAGAGGCCCTCAAACTCAGGTATCGAGCCTTCCACTACGTACTCCAAGTTGAGGTGCTTTATAAGAGAGGATTTTCATCCCCGCTCTTGCGATGCACTGGAGGGGAATATGCCAACTATGTCTTATGAGAGAATCATGAAGGAGTTTGTGGCAACCACACCGGGGGACCAACGCTAGCTCAAAAAGTAATAATATTCGCCAACTCTAAAGAAAGACGCGGTACAGTTTGTAAGAAGGTGTGACAAATGCTAACGCTTCTCCTCCATCCAAAAATAACCGTCACAGGAGCTTACTATGGTATCTAGCATCTGGCCTTTTGCCAAATGGAGAGTCAGTCTATTAGGCCCTATGCCATAAGGAAAAGGAATTGCTATCCATGCGATTGTCGACATCAACTATTTTACAAAGTAGGTAGAGGTAGAACAATTGCCAAAAATAACTGAGGCGAGCACGTCCAAGTTCATCTGGAAAAACATCATTTGCCGGTTTGGAATTCCCCATTTACTTGTAACAGATAATGGGTGGCAGTTCGATAGCAAGAAAGTTAGAGACTTATGCAATGAACTGGGTATCAAGAAGTATTTCTCCACTCCTCACCACACCCAGACAAATGGTCGAGTTGAGTCAGTTAACAAGACCATCAAGCACCTTTTGAAAAAGAAACTTGATGCATCGAAAGGGGCATAGGTGGACAAGCTCTTTCGTTTGTTGTGGGCAATTCGCACCACCAGTTGAACTGCAATGGGAGAAACCCTCTTCTCTATGGCATATGAGGCCGAGGCTAATGACCCCGATCGAATTGGGTCTTTCTTCATCTCACCACCTGCAATTCAACGAAATATCCAATGATGAGATAAGATGGTGTGAACTTGATTTTCTTGAAGAAAGGATGGATGATTCGCAAATAAAGTTGACATCATACCAAAAAAATGGCACTGTACTATAATGCCAAGGGCAAAAGGAAGCCATTCAGAAGAGGTGATCTTGTGCTTAGGAGGGTTTTCCCTTTTTCTAGAGAACCTATGTTGGCACGCTGGGTCCGAACTGGGAGGCCCATACCACATATCAAGCGACGTGAGACCATGGACCTTTCTAATTGAAAGCTTGGATGGAAAGGTGCAATCACACCCTTGGAATGTGGAGCACTTACAAAGGTATTACTAGTGAAGCTACAATCATTGCTCATGTGTACCTTTGATTAATGCAAATGTCGTTTCAACAACTCTTGATAATTATGACAAGCTCAAACGTTATTATCATTGCTCACGACCAATTATGGCGAGCAAATATGATTAATTCAGTCCAATTAATGATGGCGAACTCATACATTAATTATTATCATCAATTAGTAAGTTAATTTAATTCGAATTAATGATGGCGAGCTAATACATTAATTACTATCATCAATTTGGCCAGCCCGTAATTTAATTTAATTCGAATAAGTATGACAAGCTCATACATTAATTATTATCATCAATTATGGCGAGTCTGTAAGTTAATTTAATTTGAATAAGTATCACGATCTCAAGCGTTAATTATTATCATCAATTATGGTGAGCATATAAGTTAATTTGATCCAATTAATGATAAAGAGCTCACACATTAATTATTATCATAAATTATAGCAAGTCCGTAATGAGCTCATACGTTAATTATGATCATCAATTATGGTGAGCTCGTGGTTAATTTGGTTCAAATAAGTAGGACGAGCTCCTACGCTAATTATTATCGTTCAAAATTGATTATTGTGATGAGCTCATGAGTTAATCTAATTCAGTTAATTATGACGAGCTCATATATTATCGTTGTTTAAGGTCAACCATGGTGAGCCCATGCGTTGTTAATTTAGTTCCATTAATGGTGATACATTCAAAGTTAGTTATGACGAGCCCGAATTTTAGGTGTGACCAATTCATGCGTAATTAGTTACAATCACGAAGAAATTGAGGAAAAAGTCCTTTTATACTACTAAATTCATTACAAAGGGAGAACTGTTAAAAGGATATTGCAAATAAATAGCCTATTCTAGACTATAGCGTCATCCTACTGTGGCCCCTCCTGGGTATCCACCTTATCTACCGAATCCTCCACTTCATTGGCAGGGGTGGATGGCTCATCTAGCAGAAATTCTTCTCTTAAAGAAGATAGCTCCAGTTGGGGACGCAGCTCGACAAGCCTTCCTAAGACCTCATTGTATGTAACCTTCCTCCAATACAAATCGAGGCCGTCATAATCGGCCGTTTCGTGAAACTGAGCGACGTACTCGTTCACCACTACCTCTCCTGCCCCGCTCAACTGCTGCTTCAAGTTGGTCGCCTCAGCAGTTAGCTCATCTACACGAGCCCTCAGTTCTCCTTTCTCTTTATTGGCAGCCTCCAAGGCTGATGAAGCGATCTTTTATAGGTTGTTGGAGTTCTCCACACACTTCGTTAAAGCATTCACTTCAGCTTTGCAGAGATGGAATTCCTTCTTCAATCAACATTTTCTTTGGAAAGTGCTTGCTTTAACTTTGAGGCTTCAACAGCTTCATTGGTAGAGGACGCCTCAGCCTTAGCTTTATTAAGAGCAACCTCAACATCTTTGGCCCTCTGAAGATGCTCCTTATTGAGGCCCTAAAACCGCCTTCTCTCCATTTGGGCATTTAAAAAGAAGCCCTGAGAGTGAGTCTGCAGGGGGAGCCTAGCCTCCACAATGTCGATTGCGTTATAGGTCTCGGCGTACGAGGAGTATTTTTCACTCCAATACTTATGATAAATCTTCGTAGCCCCCTGGACCTCGACAGGAATTATCTCCATCATAGTGGAAGCAATTTCATTAGATCTCACCTCCTTACCCCACTTCTTCCTCACCAAACTCGCCCCCTCCTCAGCCACTTCCTCTGCCTCCACTATCTTCAGGAAGGAAATGGGTTCAGCTTGAATAGGTTGTCTAAGTACTCCCCAATGGTTGTCTGACGTTTGGGGGAAGATCGGGCCCAGTGTTTTTCGACGGAACTAATTTCATCTTAAGGGGCCTCTCCATGGAAGTCTCTGTTTCTTTCCCTTTTTACTTTTCTCATTCCCCCTTTTTCTTTTCCCTTTTCTTCTCCGAAGGAGGTGATGGGTTCATCTTTGAAAGGTGAGCCAACTCATCCCATTTGTTCTTGTAAGATGAAGAACCTTCTTCGCCTCCTCTAGATGCCTCATGTAGAACATGTCTGGTTTGACATATTCATTTTTGTCATGTTACAGTAAGGCTATGAAAACAAGTAATTGTCAAAAGAGGCGAACCGTTAGTAAAAGGTTATGAGCTAATCTACCTTTCGAAGCCATCAGTTAGTAAGTAACAAAGAGGTTCCACTTCCCAAGTACATTCTTAAAATACATCCTCTCCTAAGGTAGCTTGTAGATTGCTTTGATAATAGCCCACTCGGATGGCTATAGCTACTGCAGCTACATAAGGTAGAAATTAGAAAATAAATAAATAGGAACATAAGATAAAAGATCAATTCAACTGAGGCTAGACTCACTATACTCATGGTACTAGGTCAGCACAGTTATCTCCGGGATTGCATCTCCCTCCATTGTCTACCAACGAACCCTAACCCAGAACCAAGATAATTTCCAGTTCTTGATGGAGGTCGAGTCCCCAGATGAAGGAAGAATGCGAGCCCCAGGGATTCATGCAGTACCATCCCTTCTAATCACTTCCCCACTCGAGGCTCTGGGCTGAAAGAGGGACTGAAAAACGTGGGGTGGCATATCCTCGCCAAGAGTGGCCTCCTTCCAAAGAAAAAAAGGCCCATGCTAATTGGCTCCATGCATTTGGCACTAATTAGGTGGGGGCTAAGTTATAGTGCCTAAGGATATACCTAAAATGGGTGTAGAGACAGTTTCTTCCCCCACTCAGAATCGCATCGCTTATAGTTACGTACTCCTCCTTAGGGAAACACACCCTCTCTTTGGGGGTTGGAACTAGCATTTCAATATCATATGGGATCTTATACCTCTCCCTAAAGGTCTCCAGTTCACTCTCTTTTATATTAGTAGCCCACAAGGAGGCCCCTCACCTAAGAATTATGGGAGGTACGCCCGCCTCGTAAATATCAATAGCATATCCACTCCAGAAGACCCCTTCTTCGAAGAGGAAGCCATTTCACGAGAATGAGATGAAAATCTCGAAATTCGTTATACTTACGCAAGATTCAGGAACTCGGACGGTGGAGGAAATGGATTTGATTACGAGAAAAAGATGAATGAGGTGCTGGAGGATATCAGCACTTGGGAGTTTTCAATTTTCAAAGTAAGAAAGAAAGAGAAGATGGGGCTTCCACCTTTATATATATATATATATATATATATAAATGGTGGGGGTTCGACCCACAGTGTATATATATATGTATATGTATATATATACATAACCGTAGCTTGTATGCGCTCCTGTTTCGAGTGATCTCCTTCAGCTGTAAAAAACCAGCATCATTGCGCATTAAATGCGCCCATAACGTGGGTATCAAAAATCGCCAACCCACCCAGCTATTTTGCTTAGGGAACAAACACTTCTTTAAATCATTGGAGTGCCGCACAATGCGCTTTAACTTTAACAAATAGACTCGCCCTTTACTACAAGGGCCTCGCCTCATTCGACAGCCTTATCACAGGCTTCAACCACAACAAACAGGGTCGTTCTTTACTACATGGGCCTCGCCTTATTTGACAGCCTTATTATATGCTTCAACCTCAACATATAGGCTTGCACTTTACTACAAGGGCCTCGCCTCATTTGACTCAGCTTTGTAGACTGCTCACTACCACTTCAACCTCTTGTTGTTAGGTGCATCTTTTCTACTTAACTCGAAAGTCCATGCATTATATGAATAATCATACCTGGACTTCAGGGACTGTTGCTTTACCTTACAAACTAAGACCTACACGTGCTCTCAATTAATCTACGAGGCGAACAATTCAGAGGGCCCCACGCCTCCATACACTAACATGGAGCTACCCCCTTAAGTGCGGACGAGTTACTTTTCCCCACAGATCAAAACTGGATCAACCATATGACATGCAGACCTCATGGGAATAGTCGGTCTGATTTCAAGACAAATCACTGTCATTGTCGTCACCGCCACTTTATTTGGCAAGTCTACGGTCGCAGGCTAGGCCATATTTAAGGTTGTCATTGATTGATGTCTATAATAAGAGAAGTCAGTCATTTAGATAGGGCCATGAGCATTGCCATCTAACGGACCTTATCCGTCGTACCCAAGTATAAAAGCTCACATTTAGTACCATTTAAAGGTAATGCAAGTTTAGACTCTCAAAATTATATTCTTGCCATACATTTATCTCATTCATCTCCCAAAGTCGACCTCACTTTTTTTTCATTGGAGGCTCACGTTTTAAGCTCTCCCGACCGATCCCCACCGTCCGTGCTGGATCCGTCGGGGGCTTCCGACGCTGTCCGCCTAGAAGAAATGAAGAAAGCAGCCGGGTTTCTGATTTTTTTTCCTTTCTTTTGTTTAAGTGTTTGGGGTGGCCTTTTTTTAAATAATAAGGGCAAACGATTTGGACCAATTTTCAACCCATTAGCCACACAAACAAAGCCAAATGACCAAATCCAAATCGGCAAATCCCCAATTCCAAAATTTTCCCCAAAACAGTAGAGGAGGGAGACGACCCGAGCGATTGGTCGCGCTACGGAGTCCCTGCGTTTTGATGAGGAGAAAAACCCATTTCGATGCAAAATGCTGCAGATTTGATTATTTGTTTCGTGAGTATAAAATAGTGGTGTTTTGAAGTGGACATTTGGCAAAGGTAAGAATTTTTCTTCATTAAGAAAGGTAGATCTAGATAAGTTGAAAAACTCACAAGTTTTCCAACTTTTTTTCACAATAGCATGTGACCAGAAAAGAAAATCAATGAAATTGACATTTTCTAGAAGAAAAATTAGAAAAATGATACAAAGAAAGAGAACTATTTTATCCTTACATATTAGGTATTCTTCAATATTGAAGGTGCTGTTCTTGGTGAGCCTGAAACTCAGTCAAAATTCTCTTATTTTATCCTTTTACGATTTTAAATTCATTCAGAGCTGGGTTTGGGTTCGGATTATGTTAATTGCTTATATTCTTGGTATTTATGAATCAATTATGATTTCTATTAATTGCTACTGAAAATAGTTTATGATGATGAAATTTATCCCTTTTATGTGAAGTGCCTGATGTTGATAATTTTTATTTCATACATGTGATTTAATTTAAAATCATTGGAAGCTCTCTTTGCAAATTTAGACTAGTTATTTGCTTACTTTTCCTCTTTCGCATTATCTGGACAATTTTCCAAACTGCTTCGTTAGATGTTGACATCCTTAAGGTACATACAGTTTGTTACTCGAATTTATTATCTTTAAATACGTGTAGTTTAACCTTTCTTGAGAGGCATATACATGTTTTGATTTTGTTTTATTTTGTACTTCGAAATTAGGTAACAAAGTTGACTGCTGGCATTTTGATGATAATTTATTACGAGTTCAATAGTTAAGTTATTAAGCTGCATTTAAACTAGACAACCCTTATCTCTATGAACAGTTAACCTATTCATTCAGAATTAGTTTCAATATGAAGCTTTTACATTTATGAAAATAAATGTAATGGAAATTGTTTTCTAACACAATCATGGATGGACCAAACTAAAGGTAAAATACTACGGTGAACAAATAGAAGAACTATCGCTCTATCGAGATTGTTGACCCCAAAAAATGAATCAACAGATGTCGGACTCACTCTTGCCACGTCAAGTACTGTTCCGACTCGTTTTTACCGAAATAACAGCGGTAGTTGATTTAAAATGGACGCTGGAAGCACTTTTCGACAGGAGACGAGTCACGTTCGAGCTTTGGCAAGTAGAATGAAAGGTAATCGCACTATCAACGATTGCCGGGTTGAAACCAAACTAAATAATGTAATTGCGAACAAGAATATGTGGAAGGATAGATGGAATATTAATCACCAATGTTTTTATTCATGTATGACTTTTTCTCTCTTTTCTTAACCGTGAAGAAGGATTATTTATACTATACTGGCCGACATAGTAACCGTTGGATTGAAGCCACATGGCTTCATCTCCTAAATTATAATTTCACATCAATGTCTATTCATACAATTTAATTCATTGATTAAGAGTCAGCCGCCCTATACTACAGACTGACATACTGACATCTCTGCTGCAAGCATCACATCAATCACTTTACAAACATCTTCAAATCATTTTCAAGGCAACACCGTCGGCCATATGAATCTCGGATCGACCTTCTAGGACAAGGACTTCGGCTGAAGAAGAGGCGAGGATTAAGATCTCGGATCGACCTTTTGAGGCGATTCTCTGAGTGGAAAAATTCCTTTGCTTCTTTAAGCAACATCTGTAAGGACTATAGTTGAAGAATATGAGCTTCGGTTGACAAGCAAGAATGGCTGAAGAACCTGGAGTTCAGTTTTAGTCCAAGTACTTCTTCTTCCTTTTTATCATTAGTCAACATTTGACCTTCAGCCTACGTAACATGACTTTTCTGAGCCTTCTAAGGCGAGGAGTAACAGAGATCATATTATGATTTTTTATGTATCACAAGAGAACCCTATAGAAGTTGAAATTGAAGTGACATCTTTTAATTTCCATCTATGGGCAATTCCTGATTATTGGAGGTTCAACTGTATTTTGCGATTAAGAATAAAAATATCTTTAGCTGTAAATGTAATCAAGTACTAACACAAAATTTGGCCATGTTAGGAAGATTTGTTTATAATAATGCAGGGCAAGTTTGTGCAAAAGTTTTCGTATTACTCAAAGTCGTTTCTCGTTCCATTTTCTGTGGCCTTGTCAAATCAACGAACTAGTGGTTAGTAGACCACGACAATATTTATTTGTCTAAGATCACAGTTACAGAGTAGATTGTATTGCGTATTTCTTTAGTATTTTGGGTAGTTTGTTGAGTAATTTTTAATATTATTTAATTAAGTATTAATAAATGACATCGCTCTTACAATCGCTGATTGTCGACATCGACCAGTCAACTTTCGTTCGGGTTGAACTTCAATGTTAGGTCCGCCACTGCCCATACTTATTTCTCGAATTCACTTGATCATCGGAGTACGCGCGTCTAACTCCACCCCTTCCGGAGAAAGTCACATGTGCCTAACGATTTGTCCAAATGTGCAGAAAACCAGCTTGCGTGGATGTAAAAGGCTTTGGAATCTATTGATCACCCCATTGAAACTTTTTTGGGGTCAACAGATTCATACAAGTTGAAAGACATAGCTATCTATTTGGATAGACAAACAAGTTCAACTATTAAATGATGATTATTCAGGTAGCTGGGCTCGATACCTCGGCTCGTAATTTTGTGTTTTCATTTTCAAGGGTGGCGCTTCCACAGTTGAATTCTATCACAGATGAAGACCAGATAAAAAAAATTAGTTCCGTCATTATTAAGATCTATCCATAATTGAAGAAGACAAGATTGTTTTGAGGTGAATTCAGACTTCTCTGTAGACAAACGTGATGATCACGAACAAAAATTGTGTTAAGAGGTGCATTTCTAGGTTTCAAACAGGGGCTATTCTTCAATAACTCAATTGGTTTATACCAACTTCCTATTTTATTGGAATTTGTCACTCTGAAAGTAAAACCTTTAAAGGTGAAAGTTAAACAGAATGTTATGACACTAAAAATTTCAAATTTGAGCAGAAGAATCTAATGAAATTCATTCAATTGAATTCATTTGAAAACTCGTCTTAGTTGATCATTTCAAATATATAAACATATAGGAAAATCGACACAAAAATTATATTAAAAAATATGTATCGCATTTCAAAATTAAAAAGAAGTGAAAAGCTTCGAGACAAACTAACCTAAAAAAAATTGTTTTGCAATCTTAAATAAAGCCTCGACTTTAGGCGCAATTTCACAATTTCAATCAATTCAAGAAAATAAGAAGCGATCTTGAAAAAAATAAATAAAGAAAAGACGGAA
>CAIGRK010281348.1:0-15548 GCA_903798315.1 Fraxinus greggii | reverse complement strand
TGAAGCAACTAGGGTTTGATAATTTGCTGTTTTGATGATTGTTGAATCTCAGGAAGAATGTTCAACTAAATTAAATTCAACCGCTTGTGCTTGTGTTGTTTAGCTTCATCGATCTTTCTAATTTTAAATCTAGAGCGCTTATCTTAGGTTAAATGTTCTTGCTGCGGAGGTTGTTCTTGCTGCGGAGGTTGAGATCATCGACGATATCAGATATATGGACTATATGACCTACCACGACGATATTAGATATTAGGACACTAGTACAAATTGACATACATGGATCGTCGTACCAAAGTTTGATTTTTATTTTTACTTTCAATTCTTATTTTTGTCTTAATTTGCATTAGTTCTCATTGTAAAGGAAATAGTACTTCCTCGTTTACTGCGTTAATCTTTATCATTTATTTTCACTGTAAGGGAAGTGGTATTTTCTCATTTATTGCTTTCATTATTTTCATGTAACGATATTCCTCCACCACAAGTGAGGGGCCGATCAATAGAATCTCGGAGATACCGCCCTCCTTTAACAAAAAATATTAAAGTTGGGGGATGTGACACTTATGTGAAGCGTACTGAATCGGATAAGCCTGGGGTTAAATCTAATAAATTCATATTTGTAGGATAGCCAAAAGACAATTAAATATCAATTCTATAATTCCATTGGAAAGAAGGTGTTCGTCTCAAGATACGCCATATTTCCAGAGAAATATTTCATTCTTGGACAGGGTAGTATAAGTGAAATAGAATTTGAAGGAGTTTAAGAGTACACAGATATAGTTGACCAAATCGATGAACCTGAATTTGATCTCACACTTGCTGATGGATAAATTCTTGATCAGGAAGTAGATACTCTTGAAGACATGTCAGTTCCGTTTAAATCTAGTAGGATCATTCGAAGTCCAGAAGGTACGAATTCACGATTACTAATTAGATATTACTAATCGATGATGATGAACTTGCTAATTACATAAATGTAAAGTCAAGTATTGACTCAAAGAGATGGCATAAGGACATGAAATCCAAGATGGACTTGATGTATATAAATAAGGTTTGAACATTGGTTGACCTACCTAATGGGATAAAACTCGTAGGTTATAAAGGGTTTACAAGAAAAAGGTCGTCATGAATGGAAACATTTATACATACAAAACAAAGCTAGTAACAAAAAGTTATAAATAAAGACAAGAAGTTGACTTTGATGAAACCTTTTCACCTATAGCCATGCTAAAGTTCATTCGAATTTTGCTTGCAATATCTGTATATCATGACTATGAGATATGACAAATGGATGTCAAAATTGCTTTCCTTAAAGGGAACTTGTTAGAGGAAGTGTACATGACACAACTTAAAGATTTTAAATCCAAAGATGCTTACAAGATGTACAAGCTCGATCGATTCTTTTATGGATAGAAGCAACCCTCTAGGAGCTGGAATATTCGCTTCGATTAGACAATCAAAAGATTTAATTTTATAAAAACATAGATGAATCATGCTCTTACAAGAAGGCAGTGGGATCATTGTCGTATTCATGATATTATATGTAGATAACATATTATTAATAGGAAACGATGCTCCTGTGTTTCAATCGTTAAAATTATGGTCCTTAAAGAATTTCTCCATGAAAGATATGGGAAAAGCAACTTGATCCATAGATATTGATTTAGAAGAATGTTTGTCTCATCCCAATATTTTATATAGAGAAGATAAATTGAGAGTTCGTAAAAATACTTTGATACTAACTTCGAGTCATACTAGAATGATAGTGAATCTCAATCTAAATATGTTTTTACTCTTAATAATGTACGGGTTGGTTAGAAATGTTCCAAACAGTAAATAACCACCGATTCAATAACAAAAGCCTAACAAATCACTACTTATGGTCTGGATCAAGAAGTTCATTAATGTACTTGGAGTAATTCCTAACATTGTTGATCCTATAATCTGTATTGTGTTAACAATAGAGCCATCGCACAAGCGAATGAAATAAGGTCTCATCAATGATCCAACACGTGTTAAAGTGATATTATCTTAATAAAGAGATCATACAAAAAATGCCAAAAAGAAAGTTCAAATTCTCACTATTGATAATATTATAAATCCAATGACAAAGAGTTGTCGCAACATAAAATAATCGTCATGTAGATTCTTATGGTATAAGATACATAAGTGATTGGATCTAATTCAATTAGGAGTTTGTAAGTGTTATGCTCTAGATCTAATTGATTTTGGATGTACATACTTTTAATATGATTAATGCATTATTATTTATGACAGATCTATTATTTAATTCAATATTATTCTGACAAATTAAATTAATAAAGTATGTAAATTCAAGTTTTGGTAACTTGTTGATCACATGAAATTGTGATCATTAAAAATAAATTGCGTATAATTGAATCTTAATAACACATTAACCCATCAAACAAGATGACAGATTTCAAACGCAATCACGTGCTCAATACTTCAATTCCTATTTGCTCCATTTGATCGTGTAATCGGATCTCACTCATTAGCATATCAAAAAATTCTTGTGTTCACAAATAACAACTATTAATTCATAGCGAATTAAGATAATTCATAAGACAATCAAATGTTTATTAATTTTTATAAAATGCTATAAGAACTAATTTACACGTGGTTTAGTCCAAATACTCCGATGTATACTTAATGGACTATTGTCAATACTCCCTATGGAACTTTCGTTCTGGTCAAGACAACCCACATACCCCAATTGGTAGAATATGTGATCCTGCAACCTTATTAGAATAAAATGCCGGCCTCTATTTACTGATCCATGACAAAATAATTCTCAATTGAAATATGAATTATATTTTTTGTGCTTCTCAACAGTAACACATATTTCATATTATCCCAAAGCAACCAAAGTCACTTAATCGTATGCTCATTATAAATGCAATAAATTACTTAAAACAAATATAAATAAATAACAAATTTTCATTTAATGATATATACAAAATGTCAATGCAACAGCCATGTCCTAGCATTATTGGGCACAATCTTAACAATCCCCCATTTGCCTTAAGTGTTTACAGCATGTTATGATTCTCATGCCTTCTTGTGATCATCGAAAGTTTTAACTAGTAAGCTTTTAGAAAATGCATAGCAAGATTCTCTGCAGATGCAATCTTGCAAATTGTTTCCTCTCCTTGATGAACAATCTTTCTCAAGAAAAAATATTTTTGCTAATATTTTTCTCATTTGATGACTTCTAGGCTCTTTCGCATTTTCCATTATACCATTATTATTACTTGATAACGTCAAAAGTGGTGCACATACAGGTACTACCTCTAAGTCCTCAAAGAATTCCTGAACCAGAGAGCCTTCTTGATTGTTTTACAAGCTGATAAGCATTCAGCTTTCATGGTTGAATCAGCGACATATGATGCTTATATTCCCTAAATCTCAGCTTCACCACCAGTTGTAGCGCAGACTTTGATAGACTTTATCCCTGTCTGACTAAAAAATTCAGTTAGTAGAACCCACATCGACCAACTCCAATGTTAAGTACGCAAGCATGTTCAGTTCTTCGAAGATACTTGAATATATGTTGTACCGCTACCCAATGATCTGGTCTTGGGTTTGATTAGTATTGACCCACGATCCCAATGGCATAACAAATATTTGACCTAGACCATAGAATCGCATACATGAGACTATCTATGGCTTATACATAAGATATCTTACTCATGCGTTCTACCTCTTCCAAAATTTTAGGATATTGCTCCCTTAAGAAGTGGATTCTAGACCTAAATGGTAGAAACCCTTTTCTTAGAATCATGTATTAAACTAATGAAAGTATTTTCTCTATATGATACTTGCGACAGAGCTATCTGTTTATTCTTCCAAACACATATGATCGAGATAGTTAAACTATATCTAGCTTAACGAAGTCTTTCATATTGAACTATTGGGCCAACTGTACTTTACAAATGACAACATGTCTACATCATTTCCAATAAGTTGAATATTATCCACATATCGTACTAGAAAAGTTACGTATTTATCTTGTATTTATTGGAATCCATGCTTTTAAGATCTCAACCTTGCCGTCTACTCCTCTCTTCCATTTGTAGACCTACTTGCACCATATGAGTTTGACCCCATCAAATGCATCTATGAGTTCTCTAACTTGATTTGAATCCACATTTGATTTTGTAGCCTAATCCACAAATCTGTATCCTTATCCCCTATTTCTTTCATAGATAAAGTTGGTCATCCTCGTGTTTTATGGAGATTGCCCGATAGGTTTCTTTTGACTAAAAAGTCTATAGTGAGTTCCTATTTTACCCCTTACTTTATTGAAGCGTTGGTGGTGCTTGGGCCATGCCTACCAACTAGATATGTAATCTCATAATTTTCATTCGCTCTAATGTGAGCAATTGGAATGAATTAATGGTTTTAAATCTCACCAAGCGGCTCTAGATCCGTAGAATTAGGTGTGTCCCTATTGAGGACATGGTTCGGCTTCCCTTTTTCACTACGATCTGGTCTTCTATCCCTTCCATATTCCAAGGATTCATGGTCAATTAGCATTGGTTTAGGTTCTGGAGAAGACGGTTGATGCCCCTAATCTCTTCCGATACTTACTTCTTGAACCATAATCTTCTATATACTTGTTTTCGGAGAAGGTTGCATTTGTGCTAAAAAAATACGTTATTGTCCTGGACGGAAGATATAGTAACCCTTAGTGCCTCTGGGATATCCTCCTAACATGTATACTTCTAACCTTTACTCCAACTTTTTATTCTTTTCCTTCAGCACGTGAGTTGGACAACCTCAAATTCAAAGATGGTGCACACTGGGCACAAGCCGTGACCACATAGCCAAGGACATCTTCAGGACAAACTTCAGGTAAAGATTCATGACGTATACTATTATCTCGGGAGCATATTCTTAAAATGGTATAAGAAGTGTTGAAAAACTCATTTTGCATCAAACTATATCCAACAGATTCCTTCTAATCTCTGAAATACTATTATGCTAAGACAAATATAATCTCATATTCTAATAGATAGTTCCTAAACTCTCGTGATATGTATTCACCATCTGGATCTGATTGAAGTGTCTTCATACTTTTCCCTAGATGTTTCTGGATCTCTGCCTGATACTCTTTCAACTTATTACAAGTTTTGGAATTTCAAGAAATCAAGAATATGTATTCATATCTTGTATAGTCATATGTAAATTTGACAAAGAACTCATGACCACCTTTTGTAGATGTGTTCATAGGACCAAAAATATCATAATAAACTAAAACTAAAAGATCATTGTCCCAGTATTATTTAGCCTAAAAGGACAGTTCGGTGATTTGACCTTCTAAACAGGATTCGCAAGTTGGGAAATGTTCCATCTTCAAGTCAATTAGAGACCCAAATTATGTCGATCTTTGGATTCTATTTATGTTATTTGTTCAAGTGCAATGATCATGTTTTATTAGTTGGAGATGGTGTATGTCATTTTGCACTATTATTGTCTTATCACTTCAATAATGATGTTTAACATTTAATGACCATTCATCAGATGTCTTTACATAGAGGTTTTATTTGAGACTAAGTACTCAATGCACAAAATTTTTAAAATAATCCTTCACTATAAACACAAAGAGCAGAGTCCAAATTCTTCCTTCCACTTGTTGGAACATATAGTTTTTCCATTTCAAACACCCACCGCTACTTGATAAAACAATTCAATTATTGCGTCATGGTAGATTAGTATTTTCATCTCGTTGAATGCTTTGGAATGAGAAGATTCACAATTATCACCTCTCAAAGCAAGACCAGTTTTTACCCTGCATAGAATATGTTATGCCTAACCTAACCTGCCTAATCTTGTGTTCATGTATAACCTAGAGGTACTGAATAATATCCTTAGCAGCGGTATTACTCAAATGCAACTGTTATATTATCAATGCTTGAGTAAAAAGTTCAGCAACAAGTTTTCTTACTAAATTACAACACTTTAAATTTACATATTTCACTCTTAGTTTGGAACCTTTAGTAGGTAGAGATCATAGTTCCAGTCGAATGTTTATTAGAACAATCACGAGTTATGTTTCTAGTTCATGTAAATTTTCCAATGAGCATGTTATATTCAGTAAGGCGAAAAAAAAAAAATTGATTGAAAAACTAAATATCACATAATATATGAGCAATGATAATGCTTAGTGTAATATGCATGAACGCAGTAGAGTCTATAACAAAAAGTAAACAATGTAACCAAAACCTTTGCAAACCTGCGGACATCTCTTTAGGAAAAGTCACCATGGATGCTGGCTAGGTTGGTACCCTCGCTCTGATTTTAGTTAATTAAATAACAATTATCATAGCAAATTATTACTGTTTGGTTTAGTCATCGACTTCTAAAAATGAGGGCCTCTTTAGGAGGTTCTTTAGAGACATCAAGTTGAGTGTGTAACCTTCGTCTGTATCTCTGAATTGATATATGCTTTACTTCGAACAAACTAATTCATTAATCTGATCCTTCTATTATAAAATAAAGTTATTTCACAAGTTTCTAATGAATTTAATGCTTAATTTTTTGTTGATTCATTTAATGCTCAAATCGGTCGCCATTCGTTTAGTTTTTGTTGAAAAAGGAGACAATGGCTCAAATTTAAGTTTTAACATTCCCCATTTACTCATCTTAGACAATGGAAAATAGTTTAACAACGTGAATATTAGGAAGCTCTCTGAGAATCAAGAAGCACTTTTCCACTCCTCGCCATCCCAAGCCAATGGTCAAGTCATGGCTATTAACAAGACAAACAAGTACACCTTCAAGCACAAACTCGATGCTTCTATGGGTGCTTGGGTTAATGATCTTTTCCATGTGTTTTATGGGCCATACCACTCTAAGAACTGCCATGATGGAAACTCTCTTCTCAGTGGGTTATGGGCAAAGGTCCTGAGCCCTAGAAGTAATGAGTTCACAAATGATGAGCTAAGATGAGCAGAGTTGGACTTAGTTGATGAGAGCTAAGATGAGTCTCAGATCAAATTAGCAGCATATTGAAGAATATGACCCCAGTACTACAATTTAAAAGAAAAGAAAAGTTTTTATATAGAAGATTTGGTCTTCCACAAAGTCTTCCTAACTTCTAAGGACCTTGGCATCGGAACCTTAGACCCCATATGGGAAGGTCTCTACTGTGTCTCGAAGAGATACATCAAGAGGCTTATAGAA
This sequence comes from Fraxinus greggii, assembly GCA_903798315.1. NCBI lineage: Eukaryota > Viridiplantae > Streptophyta > Magnoliopsida > Lamiales > Oleaceae > Fraxinus > Fraxinus greggii. The sequence goes on along the minus strand of CAIGRK010281348.1, from coordinate 8,345 downwards.
TCAAATACATGGTTGGTGAAGAACAACCTCACCCTTGAAATGTAGAGCAACTTCATAAGTACTATTAGTACGCATGACTTTCCTAACATGTAATTTGTGTCGAATACTATTTCTCGAAAATATTTCTACAACTTTTGAAATGTCTATAAACACAAAGGATAAGCAACACAACTCAAAAATTAAAAAGTGCAGAACAAAAACATTGCAGAAATTAAAGTAAAAACAAAGAGAATTATTTTGGTCGTTGCCCCAGAAGTTCGATGACAGCTTTTAACACATAATCTCGTGTTGAGCATCCATTAAAATGAAAATTGCTCTGTTTGAGCTAAAATACCCAAAATGATAACCAATTTATACAATCAGTTGTAAAAGATCTAGCTAGATATTTCACTTATCTTTAAGGAATCTCAAATCGAGACTAAAGTTCACCAAGAACACATGAAAAATCACATTATCACTCTATCTGATCTATACAATAAAGGAACTCTCAACCCTTTACGCTCTTTCACCAAGAAACACCAGAAATCAGAAAAGAACAGAAAATTCAAGTCTCGGAAGAGATTTTCAAGACCAAAGGGATAAACCTAATTTTAGAGAAGAAAACTCTTTCAAACGCCAAAAGCTTGATGAACTGAATGAATTCGAAACTAGATGCAAAGGTTTTAACCATTAGAAGTATTTAGAACTAAATTAGATGGCTAGAATGAAGCTAGGTGTCACAATCTAGTTCAGTGCACCCACTTACAAAGATATGTTATAGAAAACACACTTTTAGGACAATTTTGAGAGCACACACTTCACACATGCACTGCATTAAACTTAACAATTTTAATGAAGAATTTTTAGCCTGCAGGCTTCATATCTATCTTATTATCTCCAAAGCCTAGACAATAGATCATTGAGGTGAAAACATGTCTTTTTCTCTAATAAGCCGCCTCAATATGGAAGGCATAGTACCTGAGCCCCTGTTTGACATCCATTCTATTTCTCATTTTTTTTCTTTCTTCATTTCAACTACACATTCTCTCAATAAAATAATATTACACATAAACCCAAAAATTCTCCTTACTTTTTAACCACATATTCTTCCATCAATCACTATCCCAAAATCTATTCTTCCCCCAAAATGGGTGTCAAACACAAGCTGAAAAAGGACCACCATCATAACCATCTAAGGCTCATTGCAATGTCTAACGCATTAGGATACATGAGATTTCATCTTTAATCTATGGGCATGTTAGAAGATGTATCAAGAAAGGAAAGCTACTCACCTAATGAAAAGGGGGTTCCATCCTTAACCTATCCTATATAAGCAATCAATTCGGAATGGGAGGTTAGATACCTCAGAGAATGGCCACCCTCATACCCATCTGGGACACTTTGTGTTAAAAAAAAAATGCCGGTATGATCATCGCAATCCCCTCGCAGATTGTAGTCTATCTAAGGTTTTCACCTTTCATCAAGACATCTATGTAATTAATTTATTGAAGAGTCAACTATGCATGTGCACACTAACGAGGCATTGAGACTAGTTATTATGTGAAGGTCAAGTTCATGGCATCTTAATTCTCGAGGGATGGCACCTTGAACTGTTAAGTTAATGATTTCTAGAAGAACCTCTTCAATGAAAGGAATTTTTACCATCATTATTTTCACAAGGCATCAATACTTAGCAATAAAGTAAAGACATAAGTAAAGAAGACAAGATATACAAAATAAAATTTCATTAATATTTCCAATATTTTCAAGCACAAAACGGAGAGTACATTAATATTGAAGAGGCCTACTCTAAGTCATTCATCGAGATCCCAGCTTCTGAGGCATCTTCTAGGCTATAGTCTTCAAGGAAGGCAACCTCCACTTCTACGGAGAAGCTCCCTTCAAAAGTGGGGATATCCATAACAGGGAAAAGGCTTCTAGCCTTGGCAATAGCTTTTCTCATGCATGATATCTATGAAATACTCTGCAATCTTTTCACACAGCTCCATCTCATGAAAATGAGCCTCATATTTCTTATCAGCCGCCTCTACATTGGACTATCTCTTGGCATTTACCATCTCTACTTCTGAATGAGACCATTGTTTTCCTTCTTCAGAATCTCCACCTTAGACTCGAACATCATCTTTTCCTTTTCCTTTTCCTTTTCCTTTTCCTTTTCCTCTGCCTCAGACTCACCTTAAGATCATCCAGATCATTTTTCGATCCTCAACATCAAACTTTAGCCACCGGTTATCCTCATTAAGTTTCTCTAAGGCCTCCGAGAAAACGTTTTGAGCATTATCGCCATTATCCATCTGTAGGATGGCAATGAGCTGAGCAAACCGGATTGGTCCTTGCCCACACGAGTCAGGCGAGCATGAGCAGAGCTTGTGGGCCGAGCCTAGCTTGCCCACAAGGCCACTATTTTTTTTTTTTTTTGGAATTTTAGAAAACCCTCACCGTTTTTTTCGAGCTTGGAATTAACTACTTAATTTTTTAGTAGGCGGAGTTAAATTTTACATAAACAACTTATTACATATACAATTTCTTTTTAAAAAAATAAATATTATTAAGAAATAACAATGAACTTAAATATCAATTACCTTACATATGCAATTTGAGCATATTGATCAGTGTCTTGCCAATCTTTTATACAAATTAAACTTTCTAATATATCTTTCCTGAGTTGTGATTTGAACTCGGACAAAACTTGACCACTTGCATTAAAAGCAGACTTCAATGCTACAATGCTAACATGATGTTAGTAGATCATGTGCTATAATAGAAACAATACGATATTGACATTCGTGATGTTTTTCAAAATTGTAATATTTTGAATGTATTTAATTATAGAGAGTAAATTATAATTTTAAGAACTGACTATTTGAAACAGATAGTATTTCAATTTTAAAAAGACCTAAATGTTAAATAAAAAATGAGCCATGTTAGGCACCAGCTCAATATTATAAAAACTGAGGGTGTGAGCAATAATTAGCCTAAAATGTAGAGATGAAATTATAAACTTTTTCAGAACTGAATATGAAATTCATTAGGGGGAAAAACAAAGAGGAAGAAAACTTAACTTTTTCATTCAAGGAGAAACATATACAAGGCTGGAATTACATCATTCATGCATCACAAAAGTATTTTTTTCAACAGCTATTTTCACCTACTACCACTTAGTCTTACATGACAGCAACTTAACTTGTAGCAGGACCAGACTTTGCTTAAGTTATAATATATAACTTAGGCTAGAAATAAGTAAGTACACAAAACATAGGACAAATGATAAAAAAAACATTGGTTCGATGACAACAAAAGTGTCACGCGACTATCAATACTCCTCCTTGACACTTTTGCTAGAAACACCAAGACAATTTCTCAATGTTTCAAATCTTCCTTTAGGCAAACCTTTTGTTAAAATGTCAACATATTGATCTTCGGAATTGCAATGCTTCAGCTCCACTTCTTTCCTTTCTTGTGCTTCCCTAATTGAGAGATATTTGATCGTGATATGTTTAGTCCTTCCATGAAACACCGGATTCTTTACCAGCAACGGCTGATTGATTATCACAATGAATGGTTGTTGCTTCAGTTTGTTTATGCTTCAGATCTTCCATCACTTTCCTGAGCCAGATTGCTTGATTTGTAGCTTTAGATGTAGCTTTGTATTCAGCTTCAACTGTTGATTGAGCCACAATTTTTTTGCGTGATAGAATTCCAGCAAACAATGCTTGAACTAATATAAAACACATAGCCAGAGGTGCTCTTCATGTCATCAATTGATCCAGCCCAATCACTATTCGTAAAACTGATTAAAAACAGAGTTTCTGATTTCCTGAAATTGATTCCCATCTCCTCTGTTCCTTTAACATATCTCAGCACTCTCTTAGCAACTTGAAAATGATTTACACTTGGTTCTTGTCTGAATCTGGATAACAAATTTACAGCAAACATGATATCAGGTCTTGTTGCTATTAAATAGAGCAAGCAACCAACCAAACTTTTGTAAATTTTTTCATCTATTTTCTTGTCTTCATCTTCTTTCATCAGCTTCAAATTCAGAACCAAAAGAGCGTTAACTAGCTTACAATTCTCCATGTTGAACTTCCTTAACACTTCCTCAGCCTATCTTCTTTGGCAAACAAAGATTCCATCTTGTGATTGTTCAATCTCCATTCCAAGAAAGTACTTCATTTCTCCCAAGTCAGTCATCTCAAACACTTTCTTAATTTCATCTTTCACGTTTTCAATCAGTGTTGCATTGCTGCCTGTGACCAGTAGATCATCAACATACACATATATGATGATCAATTCCTTATCCACTTGCTTTATGTAGAGTGTTTACTCATTCATGCTTTTGATGAAACTAAGGCTGCCTAAGTAATCATCTATTCTGCTATACTAGGTCCTTGGAGCCTACTTTAAGCCATATAATGCTTTCCTTAACAAATGCACTTTATCCTCCTTTCCAGCTACATGGAGGCCTTCTGGTTGCTCAATGAAAATTTCTTCATTTAAGTGTCCATTTAGAAAGGCTTATTTCACATCCAACTGATATATCGGCCTTTTTGAGCAGCTATGGCAAACAACATCCTTATTGTTTCAAACCTAGCCACTGGAGCAAATGTATTAGTAAAGTCAATACCATATTACTGAGCATGACCTTTAACAACTAGCCTGGCCTTAAGTTTGTCAACCATCAGCATTCAGCTTAGTTCTATACACCCACTTAACTCCAATTACATTCAACACCCAAGTTCCATTCTTTTCAATCACTTTCAGCTTCTCCTTCATTGCATCTATCCACCCTTGTGAATCAGCTGATTCAGTAAAGTTTGAAGGCTCCAGCACGGCTGAATTACAGGTAGAATAGATATCCTCAAGTGATCTAGTTTTGATCACTTCATTTTCTGAATCTGATGCAATATCAGGTTTAGCTTCAACTTGACATCATCTTCTTCTTGTGGAACCTGTCTTCGAACCTCCAATTTGTTCACAGTACTTGATTCCCAATTCCATGAAGAATCTTCATCAATTTTGACATCCCTGTTGGACATCACCTTTTTGGTTAAGGATTATATACTCTATATCCTTTTGCATTTCCACAATAACCAACTAAGACAACAAATTCAGCTTTTTGACACAGCTTATCCCTTTTTGCATCAGGAATGTGAGTATAACATATGCTTCCAAACACTTTCAGGTGAGCCACATCAGATTTCACTCCATATCATACTTCATAAGGTGTTTTCTTGTCCAAAGCTTTAGTTGGTAGCATTAAGAAGGTATTTGGCTGTGTTCACAGTTTCAACCCAAAATTCCTTTGGTACCTTCTTCTCCAATATCAGATATCTGGCCATCTCCATGACTGTTCTATTCATCCTTTCACAAACTCCATTTTGTTTAGGTGAATAGGAAATAGTCAGCTGATGTTTGATTCCAACTTCAACACAGAATCTGTCAAACTAGCTACAAGTATATTCAGTGCCATTATCTATCCTTATGGCCTTAATCTTGCAGCCACTTTCATTCTTTACAAAGCTTTTAAACTTCTGAAAAACTGCTGTAATTTCAGACTTCATTTTCAGAAAATAAACCCAACAAATCCTTGTTAGATCATCTATAAAGAGAACAAAATATATGATGCCATTTAGAGTTGATGTTCTCATTGGACCACACACATCAGAATGGACTAATTCCAATTTACTTGAAGCTCTCCATAACTAATTTTTAGGAAATGACAACCTAGTTTTCTTTCCCAATTGACAAACATCACGTACAAAAGCATCATCATTTACTTTTGGCATATTTTCCACAAGTTCTAGTTCATTTATGTGCTTAAGTGAAGTGTAATTAGCATGTCCAAAAAGTTTATGCCATAGGGAAGACTCAATCAAAGTACTGGTGAGAGTATGAGGGTTTATATTTTTCCATTCCAAAGGGAAGCTTCTATGTTTCATTTCAAGTGTCATCAGCACAAGGTTATTAGGATTCAATATGGTGCAGTACTTTCCTTAAATAATAAGGTATAATTCTTCTCAATCAACTGTCCAACAATTACCAGATTTTGATCTATATCAGGTACATAGAGTACATCAGAAATAAATTTGATACCTGATGGCATCTGGATAGAAACTTTCCCAATTCCTCTCACTTCTACATACTCTTCATTTCCAACATTAACTCTTGATTTGTATGCATCGTTTAGTTCAACAAAGATACTTGAGTTTGAAGTCATGTGATGAGTGCATCCACTATCTAGCAACCAAGTTTCAACTCTGCTGCTAACTCTATAATTTATGGCTGAAAAAAGAAGCTCTTCCTGCTGATTTTCTGCTACTTTAGCCTGCTGTAGATCCTTCTTCTCCTTTTGGTAGCTTTGTATTAAACTCCAGGTCTAAACCAACACCACTTTGGAGAATGACCTTTTCTTTTGCAATAAGGGCAGGGAGGATACTTGCATCCTTGCCTGCACCTTTGTTGTTTTCAACCTTCTTCTTCTCGTGTTGTGGTTTCTTCACTCAAAAATCGGTTTGAGCTTTATGTTTTCCTTTAACAAACAAAGCTCCTTCAACATGTTCTTCTTACCTGAAGAGTCTCCTTTGTTCTGTAGCTTGGAATATATTCACAAGCTCAGCCAAGGATATGCTTGACAAGTCTCTTGAGTCCTCAAGAGAGGAGATTTTGGATTCAAATTTTTCAGGCAAACTTATCGACACCTTTTCTACAACCGTCTTGTATGGTAAATCATCACCCAACAGCCTTATTTGGTTCACCACTTTCATCAACCTATCAGCAAACTCCTTCACCATTTCTGTGCCCTTCATCTTCAAGGTTTCAAACTCCCTTCTAAAGTTTAGCACTTCCATCTGCTTTGTTCTTTCATTACCTCGGAACTCCTCCTTTAATCTGTCCCATGCCTCTTTTACAGTTTCACATGTTATGATCCTAGTGAAAATTACATTTGAAACGGCAGATTGAATGCAAGAAAGGGCCTTAAACTTCTTTGCTATCTCTTCACTATGCTGCTTCAACTGAGCAATGGTTGGATTAGCTCTCAATGGTGGCGGTTCTGTTCCTGTTTCTGTGAGTTCCTACAGATCATAAGCCTTCAAGTATGCTTTCATTTTTGCAGCCCAAAAATCATAGTCTTCTTCTGTAAATACAGAAGGTAAAGGTGCTGAAAAACCACTTAAAGCCATCTCTCTCACTTACCAAACACTCAGCTATTTCAGTGAATGGTAGCTCTCTGGTTTTCTCTCAGAATACTGCCGTTTTGCAGCTTCTTCAAAGATCAAATTTAGCTCTGATACCACTGATATAATATGTCACGCGTTTTATGTAACGTGAATTATACCGCAAGTGTATGATGTAGTTTTGTAATATAGTATTGGAGTAAAAGTGTCTAATCCACAGGGATTGATATTTTATTTTATACTAAGTACTATAATTANATCTCTCTCACTTACCAAACACTCAGCTATTTCAGTGAATGGTAGCTCTCTGGTTTTCTCTCAGAATACTGCCGTTTTGCAGCTTCTTCAAAGATCAAATTTAGCTCTGATACCACTGATATAATATGTCACGCGTTTTATGTAACGTGAATTATACCGCAAGTGTATGATGTAGTTTTGTAATATAGTATTGGAGTAAAAGTGTCTAATCCACAGGGATTGATATTTTATTTTATACTAAGTACTATAATTATTTTAGCTTTTAATTTATCTAGAGAAACAAATTTTTGAAATCAATATTATTAACTAATCTAACAATAATTTTGGTGACGAATTCAATGAATGCAGTGTAAACGAATGATTCAATATAAGAAAGGCCAAAGGAATGATTTCACATAACGTACAATTATAATTCAATTATGTCTAACTATTCTAATCAATTCAGTAATTGGTCTGTCTGCCAGTTGCAAGGTGAGGGTTGTGGGCTTCACTTCTCCAAGACCCAACTTTTCGAACACTGATAGGGGTATCAAGTTAATCCTAGCTACAGGGTCACCCAATGCTTTATCAAATGTGATACCTCCAAATATTGCAAGGAATGTTGAAGCTACCTGGATCTTTCAATTTCTAAGGGAGCTTCTTCTGGAGAACAGCACTGCATTCTTCTGTCAACTTTACAATCTCAAACTCCTCCAACTTTCTCTTCTTTGACATCACTTTCTTCAAGAACTTGGCATAGTTAGGCATTTGGACCAAAGCATCTGAGAAGGAAATATTGATGTGGATTTTCTCGAAGACCTCTAGGAACTTTGTAAATTGCTCATCAATTTTCTTCTTCATGAATCTCTACGGGAATGGTAGTTTAGGGTCAAGATAGGTGGGTTGTCTAGAAATGAATAAGGCTTATGA
>CAIGRK010281334.1:0-10114 GCA_903798315.1 Fraxinus greggii | reverse complement strand
TCAACTCCTTATAATTTATTTTATTTTTCCAGTATTGTTGTTTCTTGATGGCAATATTCCTCTACCAACGGTGATTTTTTCAACAATATTTCTCTTGAATTTTTGATGCGGTTGTTTATGGTTTTCCCTTGCCTTAAAAACTAGTTGCCCCTCAAGTGTAATAGGTGAAATACCCAGGACCAAAATCCAGTGGGGGCAGTTGCCACCACTAGACCCCAGGTGGCTCCGCCCCTGTCGAGCCCTACGAACCACAGTTAATGCAATTTTTATTTTCTTAACTTCTTGTGTATTGTGTATAATATGTAGGTTAATGTACAAATCTGGACTTAACTAGATATGTGAATTCTTGAGTAACCAATTGCTCTTTTCCTCTTTTATACGTTTGGCTAAGCTTAAAAAATTTACTTATAGGAGTAAAACCTCAAGTTCCAATTTTTATTGGTGAAGGTTAGAAATAAGTTATATTTTCAGTTTTGAAAAGTAACTATTGTAATTAAAATTACAAAAATTCGAGGGATAAAAATTTACTTAAAAGTGTCACACGCTCAAATCCATACATATTGCCCTATTTCAAGATTCTTATTTTTTCATATCTATATGATGAGTAGTTTTAATGCTAATTACCTCATTCTCATTTTTAATTCACCTGTTTATCTCTTTCTCTGTTTTGATTAGTGTATATTTGTTTTTACTGTTTTAAGGATAATTAAGAATGCTCCGAAAGTCGAAGCATTTCTATTCTATTTGGCAACTGAGAACTCCATTGCGTTTGAGTACTTTACAAGATTATTTTAACAATAGTGGAGTCAATGATTTTTTGTTCAATGGATGTTGCACAATGGCTGAGACAATTAGAGACGATGGCTCATCCTTTATTTCTGAGTCGGCCACGCTTCCAGATTGGGTTAAGTTTTTTGATGAGGACACAGTTGTTAGCAAATCGCAGGATGATGACTTTGTGCCTCCGTCAATATCATATTGGATCAAGAATCCAGAAGTTCGTGATCAAGAAACTGATATAAAAAGCATAGTAAATGATATAGTTGAGAGTGATGTTGATAAGATCAGTAAAGTTCTAAAGAACCAGTTTAAATCCCTTGATGAGGTTATGGAGAAATTAAATTGCTGTGATTATAACACATCAGAGGGATTGATTGAGCAACTATTGACGAGATTCAGCTTTGAGTGGATACCAGCTTACGGGTTATTTAAGTGGGCTGAATTTCGGGGAGGAATGACACATTCGCCAGATTTGTATAACTTGATGGTTGACAACTTGGGAAAAACTAAGAAGTTTAATCTCATGTGGGAATTAGTGGGAGAAATGAACAAACTGGAAGGTTACGTTACATTGGATACAATGGCTAAAGTCATGAGACGGCTTGCAAAGGCTGGTAAGCATGAGGATGCGATAGAGGCGTTTAGAAAAATGGAACTATTTGGAGTAGACAGAGACATAACTGGAATGAATATATTGATTGATACCCTGGTCAAGCAAGGAAGTGTTGAGCATGCAGAAAACGTCCTTTTGGAGTTTAAGGATCGCATACGTCCGACTTTGCAGACTTGGAATGTGTTAGTGCATGGTTGGTGCAAAGCTAGGCAGATTAGTAAAGCTAAGAAGACCATTGATGTGATGAAAACACAAGGATTTACCCCTGATATGATTACTTACACTAATTTCATTGAAGCTTATTGTCGTGAAAAAGATTTTCGCAAAGTTGATGCTACTTTAGAGGAAATGCAGAAGAATGGGAGTCGTCCGAGTGTAGTGACATACACTATCATAATGAATGCATTGGGCAAGGCAAAGGAAATAAACAAAGCCTTGGAGATTTATGAGAAGATGAAGCAGCATGGTTGTTCTCCAGATGCTTCGTTTTATAGTTGCTTTATTATTGCTCTAAGCAAAGCTGGAAGGCTAAAGGATTCATACGATGTATTTAAGGATATGTCAAAGCAGGGCGTTGCTCCAGATGTGTTGACCTATAACACTCTAATCACTATTGCGTCCCAGCACTTGCACGAAGAGAGAGCTCTAAAGTTGCTTAAAATAATGGAGGAGAATCGGTGCAAGCCAGATCTTAATACGTATGCACCTCTACTGAAAATGTGCTGTAGACAGAAAAGAATGAAGATACTTTCCTTTCTATTGAGCCACATGTTCAAGAACGATGTCAGCATTGATCTTGGTACCTATTCTCTTCTGGTTCGTGGACTAAGTAGGAATGGGAAGCTAGAATATGCTTGCTCCTATTTTGAGGAATCAGTTCTGAAAGGATTTGTTCCAATGGATTGCATGTATAAAAATCTGGTGGAAGAACTCGAGAAGAGGGGCATGCTTAAGGAGAAGGCACGAATTGAAGAATTGATGTTACATGCTAAACGGCAAGGATATGGTGATGATAATTCATCAATAAGCTTGTAGTCTCTTTAGGGTGAGTCTCTTCACCCTTGATTGTTCATTAATGTACAATAATTTTTAACATTTGAAACTTGTATGACTATATTATATGGATGATAACTGTTATTTTTAAAGTAAATAACTTTTGAGATCGGTATTGGCGCTGTCAATGACAGTAAGCTCCATGGCCACTGCAATTCCATCAGGTGAAGTTTCACATACAGTAATTATGTGCCATATTTTCTTTTGCTTTTTGTTAATTATGGGAATGTTGGAATATTTGCGTGATTTATGAGGATTGGTTACAGCTGATCCACTTGTAATTGTGAATTGGAACGGTTTTATCTTGGTGCCGTGAAGTGAAATACCACTAGCGTCGATGGACATGATAATAAGACATTTAATAATGCCGATTTAGTATAAGGGATTACTTCATGGATAGGCTTGGGCAAGAGACGTTTTCCTGAAGTCCAAATTGTCCTTATCGTTTGTCACCTTTGCGATAATTGTCTTTTATCTTTTCAACTTGGCATTTGCACCTTTAGATCAATCTTACGTTACGTGACAATGTTTCAAATTTAATGGTATTAAATAGGTCAACTTTGTTTCCCTTTGCAATTTTCAACAATTTGAAATTTGCATGTGATGTACGTGGAGATTGGGTGCAGCAATATATCTAAGAGTACCTTTTTGAAAAATACTTACAAGAAAACGGAGGGAAAAAAAAATGTAAATGCAACAAATGATCTCCAACAGAATAATGTTCAGCAATTTTAACAAAAAATCAATTTCTGTCATCTATTCAGATAGAATATATGATAATATTTTCACAAGTCATCTCCCCCTAACGATTCTTAATTTTTGAACCAGTAGGTATCTGACTCTGGAATCGAATGTCATTTTTACATATTATTTTATTTTTTACCTTCTATTATCCGATTCAGTCAATTGATCCAATAAGTAGCAAGTTCGAAAGACCCAAGTAACTAGCCTAAACAATTAGATTCCTTCATTTAAATAATTAGATCATATCACTCTAGTTCGTAGTCAAGTTGATCTCAATTTTTGCGCTATCCATCCCAAAACCTTCTTAAGACACCACACGTAGAGTCACAACTGAAATTGAATGCTATTATGTTAGATATTTGATGCTACTTGATGACATATTTGCAGTAAATTAAGAAAATGTTGAAATCGGTATTTGATGACATATTTCATTCTTTCTATTTCTGATAAACATTTGAAAAAAAAAATAATTTGAATGTTACTTTACGTTTTTTTTTTAAATATTAAAACAAACTCGTATCAAGACATACATGTTTGGGTTTAGGTTCGATTCTAGTAATTATAATTCCAAATGATTCTATTTATGAAATATTCAAACCGTAATGAATGGTTCAATATATTAAAATATCTAAAATCGACATCCTGACCTAATTACAGTCTACTATCCAGATTGTCATTTATTTTGCTAAATACTCTTTTTTTTTAAATAAGTTTTTGTTGTTGTTNAAAAAAAAAATAATTTGAATGTTACTTTACGTTTTTTTTTTAAATATTAAAACAAACTCGTATCAAGACATACATGTTTGGGTTTAGGTTCGATTCTAGTAATTATAATTCCAAATGATTCTATTTATGAAATATTCAAACCGTAATGAATGGTTCAATATATTAAAATATCTAAAATCGACATCCTGACCTAATTACAGTCTACTATCCAGATTGTCATTTATTTTGCTAAATACTCTTTTTTTTTAAATAAGTTTTTGTTGTTGTTGTTGTTATTGTTATTGTTATTATTATTATTATTTTTTAATTTTTGGCTTTTTTCATTTTTCTTCACATCCTTTAAATTGTAAACCCTCCAAAGCCATAACCAAAACCTTGCATTTCCATAAACAAGCATATCTTTACAACCCTCTTTTCTTCCTCAATTTCTAGGGTTATCACAATTCACACACCAAAAAACGAAAAAATTGCAACAAAAAAATGTCCACTTTTACATATTCACTTAGCCCCAATTCACTTTTATCTCCATTTCCAGACAGAACCAGAACTCTGGATCCAGTTCTGCACAGAACCCACTTTTGTAATTTCCCAATTAATAGACCCTTTTTGAGGGGGAGTCTTGGGGTGACACGATTTGGATTGGGTCAGTCTCAGTTTCCTGACCCGGATGCTGCTGGGGACGTAATTAAGGACCTGTTTGGGAGAGTTGAGGGGTTCCTTTATACTGTTGCTGATGTCGCAGTTTCGGGTTCTTCAGATACAGTTAATACTGTTACTACTACGCAGAATAATGATTGGCTTTCTGGGATTACCAATGGCATGGAGACAGTTTTGAAGGTCTGTATAAGTTTTGATTGTTATTACGTATCGAAAAAGGAAAGGAGAAATGGAAAGTTGTTTATTTTATTAATTTTTTATTCTTTCCTTCATATTTGAATAGTGGAATTGATGGTTTTGAGGATGAAAACAACTGGTGAAAATCATGGTGAAAAAGTTTTAAATCTAAACTTCAAATAAAAGATGGATATTTGTGTAAGTTTCGATATTATTGATACTTGTGTTGTTTGAACTTCTGTTCATTATCATTAGTGACCGGTAATCTGATAATATCAGGAATATGTGTGTGCACACATGTATTGCTATGAATTGTAGAATGATTCAGAGAACATAGCTAAGTATACTACAATTTTAAAACTAGAATTGAACTTCTTTGGTAAAGGGAAATTTCTATGTCCGAAAAGAAAACTCGGAAGTTAAACATTTTGCATTATATGAGAAAAAACATTGATGATTAATAGCTGCATATATCTAGGGTTACTAATATCAAAAGTATCATAGTGAGCTTACCTATGATTGCTCTGTTACTTAGTGGTAGAATATTCTAATCCGCAGTTACATCAGGGTTATATTTATAATATACACATTCTGAAGCAGAAAATGGAAAATAAAACCTATTCAAGAAAGTGTTGAGATTATAGCTTAACATTTTCTCTGAAAGAAATAATAAAGTTATAAAAGCACAAGATATGTAGTAGTGAAAAGCGATCAGCTGGAAAGAACAAATTAGCATCAAACACCTTTTTAATGGCGCCGTTTATTGGAAACAAATATTTCCTCAATAAACACTTGATGGGAGACTTCATTGAAGCTTCAACAATTTAAAGTCAGACTGACAAATTTAATTGTTTCATTCTGATATTCTCTAGAACGTTTCAATAAAAAATAAGCTACTGAACTCTAGCCAGCAAGATAGTTCGACCTGCTGAGTTAAAATTAAGTAAACCAAGTGAGAAGAATTTAATGAAAATGATTTTTGGAATGATGGAGGCGTAGTGCAGCCTGCTCATTCACTCACTACAATGTAGCCCATTTTTCAAGTGAGCATGTCCATCATGGCCAATCAGTATTAAAGATTTTTCTCTTTTAACCCTAGTTGTCATTTTTTTACTCTCTACAACTAAGACTAGATGTAGAAATCCTGTTCACCGAATTCAGGTGTATTATGTGATTAACTTGATATTGGGAGAGATGAATCCTGAGGTACTATTGGGGGTGGAAAGAGTCGGTTAAAGACATAACAGACCTCGAGTGGCCAAATTGAAGATACTGGTGGAGATATACAGTTAATGGCTTTATATCTAAAGGGTTTCTGATGGAGATCCTAATAAATGTAACAATAGGGTTTTACTAAGTTTAAATTAGTTTGTTTTAGTTTATTGTAATTTTCTGGTTTGACTTAAATTATGTTTTATTTTCATAATTAGTTTCCTACTTAGATTAGGTTAGTTTAAACTCTATATAAATAGGGTCTATGCATTGTAATAGTTAGACTTGATTATTGAATAAACTCATATTTCCACCTCTAATAATTCTCTCTCTTAATTTCTTCTCAAGTCTCATAAATTGCTTGTTGTGAATCTTCATTTATGAGCTTCCTACATTAGTTTCATCAAGAAAAAAGGATCTCCCTTCAGTCCTCCTAGTGGCTCTGCCCCCTGCTCTTATTAAATTAACTATAATATTATTAGTGCACAGGAAATGTTTCAAGCTGTCGAAAGAAAAATGGGAAGTCCATGGAGATATTTACAATGAGATTTTTAGTCATATACTTGATTCAATCCTTAGTTTTTTCTTATTGAAATGTGATTCCAGACAAAATCACTTCAGGTTAATGTTTTGACATATTACTGGTATCTTGGGATTCAATAAAATGTGTGATGTTTCTCAGGTTTTGAAGGATGGACTCTCTACTCTACATGTTCCTTATGCTTATGGTTTTGCGATTATTGTACTAACAGTACTAGTGAAGGCTGCCACGTTTCCTTTGACAAAGAAACAGGTTATTTCCCACTCTTAGTAGCGAAGGTTTTTCAGTATCCTATTTGTGCTTATTTCCACTTTAATTAAGTCCCTCCTGATTTTGTCATGTTCAGGTGGAGTCGGCAATGGCAATGCAATCTTTGACACCTCAGATAAAGGCTATTCAGGAACGATATGCAGGAGATCAGGTTACACTTCGTCCTTTTCTGAATATTGTTTTCTCATTTAAATAAATCTGGGCAATGAAGGCTCATAGTTTAATAGGGAGGGTGGACTAGTTGACCTGAGCTGTTCTTCTGGAAATAAATGATGCTCGGTCTGGGAATTTGTAAAGCTGAAACATTTTTACCTGAAACCTATCTGCTGATATTTAATTGGATCGACTATTTGGGCAATATCATTATGGTTATTTTGCATTAAATTGTCCATTAAATTGTAAGGCATGTATTCCTTTGTCCAATACATTAGAAAGATATTTGGATTTAGATTATGTCAACAGATTCAAGTTTTGCATTCCCACACTTTGTTTCTTATGTGAGCATGTCTTTGCAGGAGAGAATTCAACTCGAAACGGCTCGATTATATAAGCTAGCTGGTATAAATCCACTTGCAGGTACTAGTCTCTACACCAATCCCTCACCACCACCCATTGAAAATAAGTGAAAATGCAAAAAAAAATAAAAAGGAAAAGGAGGAAATTGTATATTTCATTATATTGCTGTAACAGTATTCATTTGCACTTCTAATGGAAGTTAGTTAGTTGTCATTTGTTAATGTAGAGTCCCTTGTGGTTTGGATCACCTCTCTGTGGTTATGATTTTATTCTTGTGTATTTTTATTTGTACCAGGATGTCTTCCCACGCTTGCCACAATTCCAATATGGATTGGGCTTTACAGAGCTCTTTCAAATGTGGCAGATGAGGTAAAATTGCAGCTCATTCTCCTTCCCTTCCTCCTTTTTCGATTTTTTTTTTTTCACCATCTCATCTCATTGGGTCTCTTGCTTTTTTTATGGTCAAGGGACTCTTGACAGAAGGTTTCTTCTGGATACCATCACTGTCCGGTCCAACAACGGTTGCAGCTCGACAAACTGGCAGTGGTACCTCATGGCTTTTCCCTTTCATTGTAAGACCCTTATCATCTTTGCCTTCTTGTTCAATAATGTATCACTTGTGAACTCTATTTACTGTAAATTGGCGTCGTTTTTTTGACTGATATTGCGACTGTATTTCATTGCAAAAGCAACAATTTCATATGTTTTTTATTTTGAGTTATTTCATGTATTCTATCTCACTTTCTAGAGATACATTACTTGTAAATAATCTACTAGAATTGTCTTGGACCAGTAACGCTGCAGTTTTCTGATACTACTTTGTAAAATCAATAATTGCAAGTTTTTGGTTATTTATCTGGTTTATCTTTCAACCTTATTTTTTATATTGGAAATGATTCCATACTGATCCACATCATGGTCTTTATTTTTTCCGTAGGATGGTCATCCTCCCCTTGGATGGTCAGATACTTTGGCATATCTTGTATTGCCTACACTACTGATTATCACTCAGTACATTTCTATTCAGATCATGCAACCATCACAGGTTTGTTAAAACTGTATGTTTTGCTTATTATTTATTACTTAGGAAATGAAGGACTGCATCTGCTTTTGCTATTCCTTTTAGATGGTGATACTTTAAGAAACCTTCTGTTGCTTTTGGACTTCTGTGTTTAGCTTGATCGTGAAATTTATACTGGCCATGTTCTATATGGATGGCCCTTGCATTTTGTAATATATATGTGTAAAGACATCACCTCTTACTGGACAGTTGCTTCAACAATTATTACAAGCAAAGTACTGCTAGTATATAGATTTTATTAGTAATTTATTTGTAAGTGATGATTTCTTTTCTTTATTTTGATAACTTTCAGAGCAATGATCCGAACCTAAAGAGTTCTCAAGCCATAACCAAATTGCTACCCTTGATGATTGGCTATTTTGCTTTATCGGTTCCTTCCGGCCTGAGCCTTTACTGGTAAGCAGCTCTGAAGATTTTGCATACGGTTACTTTTATGGTATCTTTTATCTTTTTGTTCTCCTGATACCAGTTCCATTATTCTTCTTTTGACCTCTTTACTCTTTATTTATCCATTTAATTTTTTTTATTTGTTTTTCTTTTCTACTTTTTTCCTTGCTCTGGTTGGGGTGAGGAGTTGTAGTTCTCTAATAGTAGATGAGCGTTTGCATACTTTTCATGCAGGCTTACGAACAACGTACTTAGTACAGGTCAACAAGTATGGCTGCGGAAATTGGGCGGGGCAAAAAATCCAGTTGGGCAATTGAGCGATGACATTATTAAGAAAGAGCAATCGCAAGTTCTAAAGTCTATCTCTGAAGCACCTGCAGCCAAGAAGGTCACTAAACAAGAAGAAAAATTGACTTCAGAAGGAATTCGTCCGGGTGAAAGGTTGAATAATTAGCAATTTATTGAATTATCATAGCTTATGCTTGGTGTGATTATATATTCTTCCGGTCTTGTACACCTTTCCAGGTTTAAACAGCTAAAGGAGCAAGAAGCACGAAAAAAACGACAAAGAGAGGAAGAGAAAAGGAAAAATGAGGAGGTGGCAGCTAAAGGAATTCAAACAACAAATGTGGAGGTTAAGAAAGAAGTCAATGTACTTGAGAAGGAAGATAGAACTCATGCTGAGTTACTTGACGCCGATTCTGTGACCAGTGTTGACAGCTCATCGAGTGTTGATGGCTTTGTTGTGAATGGTAATAATACTAATTCAGAACTGAAGGATGACCAAAAGACTTCTGCTTGTACAGAAGTAAATGCTGAAACTTTTGATGATCAGGAGAATGGAAACAATCGCCGCCTCTATGACAAGGTGGAGAAGGTACCCCTTGTTTCTTAAATTGTGGCTCTGCATCTTTTTTATCGTTTTTTTCTTTATATCATGGATTGCATGGTATTGTGGCAAGGAGGAGTTCTCTTTATTCTCTTAATCTCTTTCTCCTATATGAATGACATTTTTAAGCACGCTGGAAATCAGCCGCCTTAGTGGCTTGTAATGACAACTGACAAGTTGTGTATAAAGTTTCCTGATTTTGCAGTATGGTATCAGTATCACCCCGGACCCTGACTTATATTTGTGATCTAAAGTAAAAGCAGATAAGGTTGTATGTTATATAAACATCTCAAAAACTCGTAATAACTTCATTTATACCATGAAATGGAAATTACATAAAACATCTAAGGCTGACCAAGTAAAATTTTATTACGTAAGGTTAATATTACAACACTTACCATTATTCTAACTTGGGGTAGCCTTGATCAGTTTTCCGAGTAGAACTAGAATATCAACCTAGAATTCGCC
>CAIGRK010281332.1:0-22094 GCA_903798315.1 Fraxinus greggii | reverse complement strand
ATACTTCATTTCCAACCCATATTTATAGTGTTTACTCACACTCATGCGGATTAAACTTTGTTCTTGTTGGTTCTATAATTTTGACAACCCTTTCACCACACATACATAAAGCCCACTCCAACAGATTATTACCGCATTCATCATTTCAAAGACGAAATTTGTTCCTGTGGGGATTATTGGTTACTCATAGACTGCCATTTCTTGATTGAGAAAAAGCGACTGTCCGTGATGATAAATGCTTCTGGTGCTGCTGTAATGAAATCGATCCTGAATTGTAGTTGTGTTTTCCTCAACAGTCATACCTCTCTCCATGCTTTTGGTTATGTCTAAACATGTGTGCTTAATACGAGGCATTTCCTTAAAATACTTTGGTTTTAATGGCTTAATATAGTCCCAGGAAATTCTTAGTTCTATTTATAGCAATATGCAATTCTTATCTTTCTTGATCTCGCTGTTCTTAAACTTTATGGCGATTATCTTACTTTTTGTTCTTATACATGTATGACAATTTAGCCACGACAATCTTTGCTTTGCATTTAAGACTTTGACTTGTTTGTCCTTTTGAGTTCTGATCTGCAAGATTTAGGAAGGTTATATACCAAGCTTTATCTTCTATAGGGATTCACTCACCTAACTGGAATGTTATTTTTCGTTGTGGTTAATAATTTCAAGAATTGAAAATTTCAATTTTTATTTTAATTTCATTTGTAATAAACTAAATTTTGCTGCTTATGTTTATGTGAAGTGTTTAGTAGTTTTTGTAAAACTGAAAGTCTCATGTATCATAATATACTTCAAATGATTAGAGCTGTCATGATCTGGATGTTTGTATCATCTTATCAGCATGTTCTATTACTGTTGTTACATGACTCGTTCTCTCGTTTTCAGTCGAACTATATTAGATTTCCGATTTTGCTTAGACTGAATATGCAGGCTGAAAGTGTTTCAGGACAGATGTAATATGCACCATTGTTGTGATACTCAGTCGGCAAAGTCAAGTAATTGCACGGAGCCTGAGAATGGTATGCAATGGGATTTGACCGTTGGGACTGGGTCCGTTTAAGGCAAAAACAAAGATAAAGAGTCTTTTAGTCGAGAAACAGAGTTGCGGCCCTAACTCAACACCATCAATCAATCCTGTTTTACTATGAAACCGAATTTGTTCTTCACCAAGCCACAGTACACACACACACATACTCTCTCTCTCTCTCTCTCTCTCTCTCTCTCTCTCTCTCTCTTCCTCAAATTATCTTTTTCTTTGTTCCTTTACAGATGCTCTTTCTTTTCAGGTTTGTCTTGTACGAATCATGAAGTACATGATGAAGGTTTGGCTACAGGGGCCTCTTTTTCCACTAAGGTAAAGAAGTTGGCTCTTTATAATGAATTATCCCTGAGTAGGGGCTTCAGGCATATGGTTATCATACATTTCGTAATTGAGAAAATTTATATAATTTGAAGTATGAATTACAAAATTCTATATTATTATCTTGTATCAAGCACTCATTTGTTTTGAATGTACAATTTAATTATTTTGAAGTAACTCCGAACAATGTTTGCTCAGTGTAACTTGAAGGGGGGATCGAAGGTGAACAACAAAAATATATTTGAATTTGTTCTGCATATCGAGGTCAACATAAAATTTAAGTTGGAATAAAGGATTTCACATAGCATGGAACTAGAGAATATGTTTGCTAGATTATAGAACAAGGTGTTGTCTACTAATTATAACCCAAAACAAGATCATTTTGCAATTCATGATACAAGTGTGGTTGAAACTTACATTTAAGCAATAAAATTGAACATCATCAAAAATGTTATATGGAACATGAAGAAAATTTCAGTAGAGTCGGCAATTTTATAGTCGTAAATTGACCATCCAATAAAAGAGCACTCAATTGTATCACTAATAGTAAACATTGAACAATTATATTTAAAAATTATACCGAAACGAGAAAATAATAATAATAATTGTTGCAAATACTGTAAAATATTTTAACATAGCATAATCCTTTTTTTTTATGTGGTGTTATATGAATACCAAACAAAGTATGAGTAAAGAAATCGAAATTATGAGATTTGATGTTGATTAGAATGAAAGTTGTACAAGACTTGAGAGTTATAGAGAGTAGAGCAATGTGTGGAAAACTTCTACTCTCAACCAGTCTATCAAAAAAATTGGGAGAAAATGAGAGGGAATTAAATTTTCAAATGTCAAGCAGCAACAATTTAGACAAACTCACCTAACGAGCCAACTCGCGCAACTCGTTAGTCAATTTGTGTGAGCAACTCATTAAGGACTTGTATCGAGACAAGTCGAGCTATAGAACAACTTGTCACACTAGACAATTTAACATCCATGTGAGTCCGTTATTTTTAGCAATGTTTGCTAAGTTAAAAAAAGCAATTATACATAAATTTGTAATATTTAAAATAAGTTAGTTTTTTTAACTATAAAGTTGATAATAATTAATCCTTCAATTTGATATAATAAAAATAATTATATATATAAAAATAAAAACTTATTTATAAGTAACTTTTATTTATTTTTAAAACTTTGCCTATGATTGTCTTCTTATAACTTACAACAACATGGAAAATTAAAATCACTTAAAAGTATATTTGAGCAACTTTTTATTCAAACAAACATGGTGCAGATCTAAATCCAGCCATGACATTGACACTCCATCCCCAACTGAATGCAGAGCAGAAATCCCAATGTCCCCAAAGACATCATCTTGCTTTATCTCTCTCTCTCTAGTCAGCCTTTTCTCTCTCTCCTTCTTCTACCACCACTACACTACCGCCCCGCCGCCGTTGAAAATTTCCCAAATTACCCTCGCTGCCACCAAGAATTCTATCAAAGTCTACGTATTAGACCTGCCCAGATCCTTAAACTACGACCTTTTACGAAATTACTGGGCTCTAAGTGATGATACGAGGATTGGAAGTGAAGTGGACAATGAATTTCGAAAGGCCCTTTTGCACAGAGCTTCTGGTAAATTGCTTCCATATCCTGAGAACCCTATAATTAAACAGTACAGTGCGGAGTACTGGATCTTGGGGGATTTGTTGACACCGGAGCAGGTAAAGAAAGAGTCTTTTGCTACAAGGGTTTTTGATTATCGAGAGGCAGATGTGATTTTCGTTCCGTTTTTCGCGACTTTGAGCGCTGAATTGCAGCTGGTGATCAATAAGGGTGTGTTCAGGAAGAAGGTGGAAGAGAATGAAGACTATCAGAGGCAACGAATGGTGGTGGATTTGGTGAAAAATTCCGAGGCTTGGCGACGATCTGGTGGGCGGGATCACGTCTTTGTTCTTACAGGTAAATGCCCCGAAGTGTTATTAGTGTATTTCATGTAAATGCTGCTGCATTTTGCTTTATTTTTTATGCTAAATGAAGGAAAGAAATATTTTTTATTTAGAATGATTATCGTATTTGTTACCACTGTTTCTGGCTTTGATATACAGTAGTTCATAATTAAACTATGTATGATGCTTAGAAGAATCTAAACCCAAATATTAACGAAGCCAGTGTGGTCACACATGCGTAAACATATACGGATAGAGAAATGAAAGTAAGCTACTTCTAATAATAACTATATGGTTAAATTGCTTTGTTATCTATGAAGTAGATATTATTTTTCGCAAAGTGCAAGCTCGCCTTCTTGGATCTATCCGCTAATTATCTACTAATTATGAATAAGATTAGTAATTGATAGAACTTCAAGACTTTTGATACGCACTTCCTTGGGTGTAAAAGTGCCTACATTCCCTGTAAGAAGAGATCTTCTTCCTTACCTGGCTTAGTGAGTCAGATCTTCTTCCTTACCTGGCTTAGTGAGTCACCACATGACTTTGTGCTGTCACTGAGTTGTTTTCCTGAGTTTTTTTGAGAGTTTTGCCTCGCGCCTCTAAGTATTCACTATCTAGTATCTAGATACCTGTGTCAAGAGGAATTTGTGACTTGCCCGAGGCAAGATCTTAGTCTCTCATGACAAGCACACTGTTTGTTATCATTTCTCATAGAAAGTTGTAGAAACTCAATCTACGTAATTACCCTTCTCTACTCTAAATATCAAGTCTAGATCTAGTGTGGCAAGAGCTTCTGGCCTTCTATCATGTATTGTTGTACTTTAATTACAAAAATAATATAACGTAAAGGTGGTACCCGTTAATTGTAGGGAAAATAGAAAAGTAAAATGATGGATTTATTAATGAACATTCTGGTGGAAGTGTTTGCTTAAATGAAGGCCAGTGTACATTGTTTAGAACTAACAAGGCTGAAAAAAAACCAAATGTGGGAACTGCTAAGATAGAAATTTAAATTTCATGTGAAATCGGTTGCTACTATGATGAACTATATAATTTAAAAACTTGGATACTGTCTGCTTCAGGACTTGAAACTTAAACAACACAATGAACTTTTTGACATGTCAACATCAATTTTGGAATCCTTGAATTAACTGCTTGCTTCTTTATTTGGAATTAATTGTAGTGCATGCCATCTTCCCTTAATTGGACCTTGGTTGGGGTTATAAATGTCACTAAGGTATTTAGTTATATCTCTTCCTTATAGAATAAAGAACTCTATTATTATTGTCATTGTCAATCTACAGTATTTGTAGTCTATGGATGTTTGAGACTTAGTTCTATATATTTGTCTTCAATATAGAAAATTTAGGATAAGTATATTGAATGCGTTAAGCGCTTATATTTTAGTTTCTGGATTGTCAGGTTATGTTAAAACTTGAAGCATTTTTTGTCAGATCCTGTTGCAATGTGGCATGTCAAAGATGAGATAGCTCCATCGGTTCTGCTTGTGGTGGATTTTGGTGGATGGTACAGACTTGATTCTAAAGCATCCGATGATAGCTCGTCAGAGATGATACATCACACCCAAGTTTCACTGCTAAAAGACGTTATTGTGCCATATACGCATTTGCTTCCTAGGTTGCTCATATCTCAAAACCAGAAACGACACACCCTTCTTTATTTCAAAGGAGCTAAACATAGGCATCGGGTTGGTAATCTCTCCTATTCAGCTAGTTTAGCTAAATGCAAAATTTTTACTAGGCTAACAAAATACTATTATCAGCAAGCATCTTGTTACAGTTAATCCTTTTCAGCAAGGCTAACACAGGCACTTTATCTAACTATTGATGAATTAATGAGAATGTCATGGCTTAGTTTTATTACCAAAGAACATTTGCTTAGGAACTCTTTTGAGACAGTGGTAGTTGTACTCTACATTTCACAATGATAAATTGGATATCAAGGCCATCTTGCCTTTGTGAAGTAAGGTGTAATCCTAGGAGTAAACCAACAAAATAATGAAAAAAATTACAAGATACGAAATTATACTCGTCATAAACCATAATCCATCTAGTTAAGCAAGAGGATACTCTACGGAACATCGAAGGTTTGAATCTCCACGGCAGCTGGACGGCAACAATTAAATATTGGAAGGCAACATCTATATTGGAAGGCAGATGTCCACGTGGAGGAAAACCGCCGAATGTTCCGCCCAAGTGTGTATAAGTTGTGACCGCATTCTGATTAACTCAGGTGGCGAAGCAAAGGGGAAGGTCGCCACTCCTCAGGATTAGTCGGGCGAAATTTGGACACCTGAGTCATCAAAAAAAATAAAAAAACATTCAACAAAATGAAAAGGGTCTACTATATGCAACCTCTATTTGGACATTAGAATTTGGATGTAGCTTACTTAGGGTATAGGAGGAAAAACAAATTAGAGCAATCATTTTTCTTTTTGTAGAGGTCTATGCCTCTAACCCATCCTGACCTGCGTTGCTTCCTCAGATATTAAAACGAAGCATTTTCTTGTTGAGGTAGCATCATCCATCCTTTTTCACAAGTGTACAGAAAATGTTACCACAACTCATAAACGGTGAACACATATATATTTGCTTTTCTTGTTGAGTTTGGCAAGGCGAGTGAGCCAATTGAATCAAAGATAAAGATTCCATCAATCTGAGTTTTCAAAATTTTAGTTATCTCTAGTAAATCATTGGAGTAACCTCACTGTTTTGAATTCTTGTTATTGGAAGAACATATATTTTATTTTCCTCTGCTTCCTGGTTGTTTGTGCAAAATATAAAATGCCATAAATTGCTTTTCTACTGGTCAATGTTCTCTTGTTTGTTTTACTTTGTTTTTCTCTGTTTCTTTGAGGTCCCCATCTATAATATAACAATATTTGTTTCATTACATATATAGGGTGGACTTGTTCGTGAAAAGATATGGGATTTATTGATAAACGAAACTGGAGTTATCATGGAAGAAGGCTTCCCCAATGCCACTGGAAAGGAGCAGTCAATAAAGGGAATGAGAACGTCGGAGTTCTGTTTGCACCCTGCTGGGGACACACCCACATCGTGTAGACTTTTTGATGCCATCCAAAGTCTCTGTATACCAGTCATTGTTAGTGACAACATAGAACTTCCATTTGAAGGAATAGTGGATTATTCAGAATTTTCTGTATTCGTGGCAGTTAGTGATGCGTTGAGGCCAAATTGGCTTTTAAGCCATCTTAGAAGCTATTCTGAAGAACAGAAGGATGGATTCCGGAAAATAATGTCTCAGGTTCAACCCATCTTCGTGTATGATAATGGTCACCCAGGTGGCATTGGCCCATCACCTCCAGATGGTGCCGTGAATCATATATGGAGAAAGGTTCACCAAAAATTACACGTGATTAAGGAAGCCATTATCCGCGAGAGAAGAAAACCTACAGGTGTTTCGGTTCCTCTTCGTTGTCATTGTACTTGAATTTATTACTATGGAATTTTGTGATCTTCGTAATTTTATAATCGTCTTCCTTCCAATATATTTTGTTTTCATTCCTTTATTCCATTTCGAAAAGCTCCAATTACACGACTGCAAAATGATTGCATATAATACTAGAAATGTTTGATTTAGTTGAGAGAATGCTTATTGTGTATGCCCATTATTAGATTACATGATTGCAAAATCATTGCGCAAGATACTATAAATGCTTGATTTAATAGGAAATATGCTCATATGTGTGCCTGTTAATGGATGTACTTTATTCTTTAATCTCTTGGATACAATTGGGAAACTTGAGCTCGCTTGATGTTTGCAGAATTTTCGGAATACAAATGGAATAATATTGACTATATCTGTGTAAAGAGAAGCATTTGCTCATTCTAATTCATGTAAATAGATGAAAAGTTTGTCAATTTCTTCTGTATAAGGCATCAGTTTGCAGCAAGAAGGGATACCCAATTCCTCTTCTCCTGGAAGGAAACAGTACAAAAAGAACACTTATTATAAACCCGATTGCCAATGGAACACTGTAGATAACTTTTCTGGGCAACATCAGATGATAGCAGCTCAGAACGTCGTTATGTAACATTGCAAATGTAAGAAAAGCAATTAAGGAAAGGGCTGCATGGAAGATATCAGCCCATCTCAGCCTATAATCTGACGGGACGCGGGGCTTCACACGCCCTCCATTGAATGTTCTTATCCCGTGGAATGTTGCCACCCCATAGTACAACCTCCCCGTGGCTGTTCGAAAGCTGTCAGTGAATGAGAAGAACACGCAGGAGGTGGCCGATAAAGCCAGGAAGAAACCCATCAGCCACCGGTCGAAGGTGGTGCATTTGCCATCATCAGTTATGAGCGGGGCGAAAATGGTGAACGCCAGGATGGTGGCAGTAGGCAAGAGAACATTGAGTCGAGCAGTACCGCTCAAGACTGTATTTACAATGTATATGTAATTAGAATTATCTACATCATCATCATCATCATAATCTTCTGCTATGTAGTAGTAATCATTATCGTCTCCACTCTCAATCTGATGCTGAATAGAATTGCCACCCAACATGCTGAATTGGGATCTGATTACAAATTTGTGAAATAAAATGCAGTGCAATTGAAATGGCTATTAATATATTTATGAGGTAGGGCTGGAGATACCTTGTTGAGATGCTTGGCAGAAGCCATTCCACTGCTGCACTTTTCTTTAGTTTCCTATAGGAAAGGTATCTTTGGGGTGGCCAATTGAATCCCATGTAATGGTCGATGCACTCCATCTACCTTCAAAGTCATGGTGGGCAATTTTCTGAGGTAGGTGATTTCATGAAACATGGTGCCTACTTTGATATCATTGTTATAAGTTTAGAACGACTTATAAAAAAATGTCCAATGTGCAAATAAACCTACAAGGATGTAAAAATGGGATACCAAACCTCTTGTTACAATTACTTGATCACAACAAAATTTCGTTGGACTTTTTCTTTTTGGGTTTTCACTTTTAGCTCGACTTTGAAATAATATTACTATGCAACTGTAAATAATGATCGTTAAATTTTGTTTTTATATTTGGACGTGACCTATAGCTGGCTTCTTGTTAAAGCAAGGATGGAATACATTGTACGTGACCATATTACCTTAAAAAAGACTTCACAGACTTCACAAGTTTAATAAACATGAAACCCGTGCCATGTTAGCACATTCAAATTTGAGTTTCATCACTTTATGAACTTATGCTTCAACTGCATATATGCACATATACATCTTCAAAATTTAGTGATTCAAGATCTGTAACGCTCTGCCCACATGGATCATTAAGCTGCAAGAAAAAGCCAGAACTTTCAAAAGCATATCCTCCCACCGGCCACCCCCAACCCCGATGAGCTCTCTTATTATGATTTTCTCAAATTTGGTTCAGGTCAATAATGGTGTCAAAATGGGTCAAAATGTGAATGGCTAAGCAACGTATTTGGCCTTAAGGTAAGCTTCGCAAAGAAAACTCTCACCTTCTTGTTTGGTCTCTAGGCATGTAATTGTATTGTGCATGAGTGAGCCTGGTTTAACATCATAAAATGATTTTTGTTTGAATTGATATGAGATGAATTCAATATCAATCGGCCATGCCGAGCCGGTTGCTGAGAGATTCAAGACAAAACCACCGGAAGAACAAGTCCTGCCACATATCTCGGTGACCCAGACAGACCTAATCAGCCTGGCTAAGTCAGTTGTAGAGCAATCCGAGACTGTCTCAGTACAATCTGTAAAAAGCAAAGGTATTTTCCGAATCCCCAATGCTTTCCATTCATAGCATATAAAAGTGTAGAATTCTTTAGACTACCAATTCAGTTAAACAATTACTCAAGAAGATATACATACAAACTTGTATTTGCAATGAATATGTAATAACCTATAAAAAGAAGATGGAGATAATGCCTCTTAGCTGGGAAAAAAAACAGCAGAAAGAGAGCAAGCATACTGCGCGGATAAGTTATATACACATTAGGTAAAATTCATTGACCATTGATGAAGTTCAGGCAGAAAAACCATTTTGTCCGTGATTTGGAGAACTAGGACGAGATTTCTCTTCACGTGTGGGTTGCTCTATAGACTTCGCAAGAGGTCTAGAATCATCATCATGATCCCTACGCTCTTGAGACTTCGCATGCAAAGAACCGTTTTCCTCTCCGGCGCCACAAAGTTTGCAGGGGTTACTCAATCTGTGAGAGCACCAATGGTCCGGGACACACAAAAAATGGGTGTCGATGAACTTCCTAAATCTCTTTTTGTATTCTCTTGGAGAGATGACAGTTGGCTGCTGGTTCTTAGGAACAAGCGAAGACTTGACCCAATTCTCTAGTTGTTTGTCCCACGTATATTGTCTGAGATAGTCTATGATGCCACATACCAGTTCCCGACGTTGAGTATCTACTCCCACGAGTAGAGAATAATCCATCACGTTGATCGACTGAAAGAGAACCAAAAAAGTAGTCAGAAACCCAAGCCCTTAGCTCTGAACAATAAAGATTAAGATATTTAGTAAAACTTTAATGCTAAACTCACTTGGAGGAAAGCAGTGTCATTCCACACGGCCCTTTGCAAGTTACGCTTTGATTTCCTACTGATATATAGAGGTGAATCATTCATATCATTGACAAAATTCTGATCCAAGAGAACGTCTCCCGAACCATTGCCAGCAGAATTAAAACGAGCATGAAGAGCTCCTTTAAGATCATACTGTTTCATTATGTTTCGACCAAATGACAGATTCTCCATCACCAGGAGATCATGTTTGGTCTCTTTTCCATTCTTAGTTGCTCTTATGATAACCTAAGAAATTTTATAGTATGATTAGACCCCGGAATACTTCTGAGCATGTTTTTTGAAGATACTTTTTCCGTACTTCTATGTTAAAAAAAAAAGGGAAGTGACTCATGACTGTGATTGGCCTATAACAGCCAGACTGTGACGTGATCCAGAACAAAAGTAGCTAGACTGACCTGGTAGACGCCGAGAACTTTAGCAAGGCAGGTCTGATTATGCAACTCGTAACACTCATTCATGTACTGAAAGTAGCTGGGGGCAAACTTCATGAATGAATCAAATTCTGTCCTCTTAATCTCCTTAATTATGAATCGATCGTCAAGAGTCTTAGCAAAGAAAGATTTACTCTTCCCACCTTTGGCATCCCAATTCCTACAACGGCTTAAGGAAGCAATATAATCAACTTCAGAAGGACAACAACGGTCTCGCAACTGATGGAACTTGCTTGCATACAAACATATGACAGAGTATTTATGCTTTCCAGTAAGTTTCGAACCCATAGAGATTTGCGGGTGGTCAGCACCATAAGAAACCAAAGATTCCAACAAATCCGATCCATTAAAGCTCGACGAATGTGAATCCAATGAATTGGTTGAAGAAGATAGGATTCCGTCTGAATCAAAAAAACTCAACGATGGCCAGTTAGAAGTCAAAGAGAAAATTCGTGACAGGCTCTGCGAGCTCTCATTCGACTTAGCATCCATTCCTCGTTCTTTCCTGGCATCCTCGACAAGTTCCTCAGACACAGTCAATGGATTCTTCAAAAAGGTCAGAGCACAAGCTATTATGCTCGAGAATTCATCTTCATAGTCGGACACAAAATAGTCATCAGTACCAAGAGGAATATGTATTCTCAAGCCCTCGTCTGTGATCAGTTTATGAGCCACCGATTCTGCAGCATGGTGACTGAAAGATTCAAATTTTTGGAAGTCACTTTGCTGGGGGTTGGACATAATATTATCCTCAGAACCTGGAGGAATATGTAGTCTCGAGCCCTCATCTGTAATCAGTTTATTAGCCACGGATTCAGCAGCATGGTGGCTTAAAGATTCAAATATTTGGGAGTAACTACGCTGGAGGTTGTCCATGTATTTGCGTCGAATTACTGAATAAGGAGTCCAAATCAAACCCTTGTCATTTTCTAGGTTATTTAACATAGTAGTCGTCTGCTGATGTTTCGAATCAGAAGATTCAGAACCAGGAACTTCAATATCAGCAGCTAACGGTATTCCCCCATCAATTTGATTCTTCCCAACAGAATCTGGATTGTCAGAATGGACCTCGAAATTAGGTTTCACCAGGAAATGGACAGACGATTCGTTTCCATTAATTCCATCTACAGTTGGCTTTGCAATATCATCAGTGATAATAGATGTAGGAAATGAGTCCTCGTCTCCTCTAGATTCTTCAACTCGTCCATCAATTGGAATTTCTTTAATTGTAAAATCATTTGCTTCCATGGATGTAATGAGCTTAATTTCCAATCCAGCAATATTTTCCAGACTGTCACAGTTTTCCACCTTAATATCAGCCTTGGTTTCTTCTCCAGAAGTTCCATCCTCTTTCAACTGAGGTTGCTCTTGCACTTGTAGGTCAACCGATTCACTATCATTCTTCATAAGATCGGACGATAATGACTGTAGACGTTGATCCCAAACACATAATTCAAGCAGAAGCTCCAATCGCAGCCTGTTCAAGCTTAGAAGTTTATACGCAGGTTGATCTCGAGATCCGTTCTTAACAGCATTTTGAATGTCAACCTGATTTTAGATTTGCATGACCAAACAAAACGTGAATCGCGTATAGCTGCTATCATTGATTCAATATGAAAACAAAACAATTGATGAGATTTTGTTGATATATATTTCAGCATGTATGTACGTCTGACAATCATTATATGTTAAAATAGTACATCATCAGCATCTTTAATGCTGAATTTCGTAAATGAACTGATTGGAGTAAACAACCAGCCTACTACACAGTAGCATACTTAAGAGAATAAAAAATAACAGCGTTAAAACTGACGAACTTGCTACGAAGTGTAGAAAGTTTAATGTTGAGTTTT
Organism: Fraxinus greggii; assembly: GCA_903798315.1. Classification (NCBI taxonomy): domain Eukaryota; kingdom Viridiplantae; phylum Streptophyta; class Magnoliopsida; order Lamiales; family Oleaceae; genus Fraxinus; species Fraxinus greggii. The sequence goes on along the minus strand of CAIGRK010281332.1, from coordinate 9,913 downwards.
TTAAAATTAACTGGTGGAAGTAAACAACCAGCCTACTACACAGTTGTATGCATTAGAGAAAAAAATTCACAATAATAAAAGTGATGAGCTTGCTACATAATGTGGAAACATAAGAAAATTTATCTAGGAAGAACCCTCTAACCTCGAATTGAGATTTTTCCTGCTTCAACATCTCTGCGATATCGGAAAATTTCTTGCTTGATCCCTGAATGTTGAGAGTTACACCAATGTATCGAGTTTCTAAATCCTTCAAAGAATTTTCTATCTCCAAGAACAATTTAGTCCCTTTCACGTGCACCTTAGCGAGGGAATAAAGTTCAGTCAAAATTGATGCTTATATAATCAGCCAGATAGTAATAAAACAGAAATCATTTTTATGAAGGTACTTACCTTCTGAAAATCTTCTTTTAGAAACTCTCCTCTCAATGAAGAGTTAAAGTCCATCATCTGATGTGGCAGAGACACCGAATAAGTAGCAACTTGTGAGTATTTGAACGCTGCAACCATTGGGCCAGATCTGTATGTTGACAAACAGATGGCAAGAATATAATAAAATACTTATTTTCCAATAAATACACCAAAATCAGGGACAACAAAAATAGAAACATGGCATAGCAATCGCAGTGTTCCCACTTCCCATAAAGAAGAAGAAAAAAGATGCCACTCATCTTTTCCATAAAAGATTAGTAGTTAGGAATTGAACATACCCAAAGAAGTAGAGGAAATCCTTATGAAAAGAATGACCACAGCTGGATGGACTATTGAATGACGAGTGGTTGGAAAAATTGAGCTCCAAAAACTTTCCAAATGATAAACTACGAGCATCAGTGGATATCAAAACCCTTTTTGTGGATTTTGAGCTTCCATTGAATCCATTCTGAAATTTACATTGACCACAGCGACTCCACATCCAAAGCTTCCCTTCAGTTTCACCAGGCAGACATTTGCCATCAGGAAGATGTCTAACTTGAATACTTAGTTGCTTATTGTGATGTGCATAATAGAAAAAATGACCCTCCGGGGGTTTACCACAAGTCTTGCACTGGAGTCCCTGTGTAGAAGAAAAATAAAATTGCAACAAGTTCTATGAATAAATAAAACACAGACCTAAAAAGATTTATCAAAAATCAATAAAAAAATAGTGAAAATAATCTATGAAAAACAATTATTTCCCACCAGGCCTGAGGGCTAGTTTAGTTCACTGAAAGTTTTGAATTCTGTTAATCAAAAGCAAAGCACCCTCAAGTACCCCTGACCAGATGAGTACTACTATTCTTGGCTCAAGAAATTATGATTTCCCATAGTTTCACGAAAAATAATTCAAAGAACCTTTTCTTGGCAGCACTGTTCTAAAGACACAAAGGAAGAAAACTAACTTCTGAGTATATTTCTAAAGCAGATTGGGGTATCGACCACTTCTTAACCTGCTAGGGTATAATGAAAAATAAAATAAAACTAGAACAGAAATTTTGTCCGGTGTTGAAATTTCTTTTAGGAGGCTACATAATCAAGCTTTTAGATACTAATTAGCATTGATTCATCATTTAAAATTTCAAGATTCAAAGGTAGTGACAGCTTTATATAATCCACAACTCAAGAACATTGATTCTGATTTTGGTAGAACAATACTCCTTTCAAGCAATTTTGAATTCAAAAATATTACATTGCAACTTACACACTCAGAATCAGCAAATAAAATTGGTGTGAATATAGGGTAAAATGCATAATGTGTTTGATATACTCAGTACACATTTCTTTCTCGTGCAATCTAGGAAAACATGAAGGTAAAGTTTCCACAAGAACACTATAGTTTAAACCGAGTACAGGAGTTTCACATACCTGCTTGAGTAAATTTTCCTGTAAGAACTTTCCAAGAGGATCATCAAAATTCCGGTAGAACTTAATATGAGAAAAATGACTTTGCTCACAAACAGTTCCACTGGAAGCATTCCGTTTCGACATCAGAACCAAAATACTTTCAGAATCCAATACTGAACTGATCTCATTCTTACTATTCATTTGGTCTTCAACATTATCACTATGGTCTAGTGTGTCCAAAGATTCTACAGAACAACCTGGTGGCAGATGCGACTCCTCATTACTGAGCAAATTCCGTTCTTCAGATCTTACCATTGGCGTGGTACCACTGTGATCCATTAACTCAGCAGAACTAGATTTTTTCACCTCATTTTTGAAATGATCTTCATGATTCCTTCCGTCGAACCCAAGCTGACCGGCAGAAGTAGAATTTTTCACCTCATCTTCAACATGATCTTCGTGATTCCTTCCATTAAACCCAACATGACTGGACATACTTTGAAAAGACTCAGAGAAAAGTGGAAAACTATCATCCATAATTTTTTTTAGAGATTCTGACAGAGATAATCCCGGAAATGTTGCTGGGCTAAATGGCTCAAATGAGAATGAAGAACTGCCTTCTGACAGTGAGATTAGGTTGTGAGGTCCTATTTCATCGAATCCATCAGCATTACTTTCCTGGGAAAATACAGCTGTCTTATCTGTATCAATTGACAGTAATTGTTGGTGGTTAAGTGCTAGGTCCACCATCTTGTTCAGGGGAATAGTTGAGAACATTGCCCTCTGATCTAGAAGGAAAGAAGTCTCGAGCATTAAATGATATGCCATGATAACTGCACACCGGACAACGCATTTAATCCTTTTCAGTTCATCGCCATTAGCTCCCATCAGCAAAATCTGTACAATACCAGTTTTGTACTTTTATTCCACCAGAACTCAAAAGTAAATTGCTATCTTAGAAAAATAAGAATGTTGTAATTTGATTATGAAATTCTGATGTGCAGGCGATCAACCTTTCTGATAAAGACAGAAACTTGCTCAAAAAGGAAAGAGATGCAAGAGAACTAACTTCAGTTATAAAAAGGAAAAAAAATATGTTTTAATGAGCTTAAAAAGTTATATAAGCCCCAGTTTTAGCCTTTACTCTCAAAAAACTCATTTTTCACTGAATTCATTTTCAACCGCACGTTCTTTAAATAAAATGATTTTGCACATAAACCCAAAACTTTTCCTCACTTTTTAACTACACATTCTCCAAAAATATCACTACTAAAAAATTTATTTTTTCAAAAAATGGGGCTCAAACAAAGGCTAAATAAATTTTAGAATTAATAATTTATTTTATCGACCGAAGAAAAATAAGAAAAAAATTAACATATTGGAATAAAAAGTTACTTAGAAGTAACTATTCCTTTTTATGCATAGCCAAAAATATTCTTTCTTAAGTATACAATATGGGCATGCCACTTTTCATTGTTTGACATCGTTAGTATTCCAAAAGGCCCGCCTAGGCACGAGGCACAGAGAAAAGCCCCACCTAACGCCTAGAAGAGAAAAAAATGGCCAACTACGTTGACTGCTAAGGCTTGCACCTTTATGTTGGGCAGGTGGTAATTTTTTGTTCCAAAGTCCAGCCCAACTAAATACTCATCCATAGATAAACATAAAAGGAAAATAAGTCCAACAAAAAATCCATCCTAGCCCAAACCCAGCCCACGAACAAAGCATTATTAATTTGGAATATTTACGATTTTGAGAATTACATTTTTGTTGAAAACTTGAAAAATACGTTAGTTCCTATAAATGTTCAAGGTGCGCGTCATTTTATTTATTTATTGGTCTAGAATAATTAAAATAATATTAAAAATAGGAAAACGTCTTACTACACCTAGGCATGCATAGCTCATAACACTTGAGACTTGACCACCATGCTTTGCCACACCTTATGCCTTTTATAACCTTTATTCCAAGGGAATGCCAGATATTTCAACTTACAACATCATCCTTTTTCGTTTACTTCAATATGCTTCCTAAAAGGAATCATCTTTCATGGATATCAAAACTAAGTAACCTCTAGATAAAATTTCCGGTTAAAGAAGTACACAGGCAAGTGAAGAAAGACTCACGGTACATCCAAGACGAGAGGGACAGCCCTCAAGAAACATTAATGTTTTACTCGGTTTTTTCCCACATTCGGCTAAAACATTGTGTTCTTCTACGAACTTTTCAATCTGAAAGGAATCGCATGGCCTAAGCTGTTGGCCACTGGCAAAATCAGATGACAAGATAGGTGAACCAGTACAACGAGCAACTCTCTCCAGACGATGGAGCTTCATATCAAAGACTAATGTCATTCCTTTTGCAAGAATGGATTCTTGTATGCCACGAGAAACTGATTTCTCAACCAAAATCACATTTGGATTGTACATTTCTATCCTCTCAACAACAGATTTTAGACTATCCTTCTCCTGTTAATTTATATATGATTAGCAGAGAAAATTGTATAATATAGAAGAGATAAATGCTTCACAAGTTTTTACAGAACTGTAATATTTCCTTGTACCTGTTGCATTGATTCAAATGATGATAATCCACTGGAAGAGAGATCAAGTGAACCATTGATCAACATCAATTTTGGGTTCTTGTACTTTGTTGGCATGTGTTTGTGGGCAGCATGCTTTTTGAAGACACACCCTTTGATTAATCGACTACAATTTTTTTTAATAAAAAAAAAATTAAGATCATAAAATATAGATTCAACAACAGATGACTGGCATCAATAGAATCAAGTGGTTACTAAATTCACAAGAACCAATGTGACTCTACATTGAAGACTCGTTAGCTAGTATTATTTAACATTTAGGACAGATAGAAAGCAGAAAGATTTAACTAAAGAAATACTTTTACAAAAATTTAAAACTAAATATATATGGTATGAAATTTCTACAAAAATTAAAATATCCATTAATACTTCAGAAGAGCAATTACATTGCAATTTTTTTATGTTCAGGATAAAATCTATTATTGCATAAGAAAACTCCATGTGCCTGATGTAACAAATGCACAAATTAAAGGTGCCATAATATCCACCTCATAGCCAATTGGCATGTAGTCAAAGTCTACTTAGGCTCACTTATTTGTACGGAAGGTCATATTTATTCCTTATGGGATTATGTTACCTAATAAAATTATCATTGAACATTTCAAAAACAAGCAAAAGATCATTTACACGCTAACATACTGGTGTGTCTCATTAAACCCTTAAATAAAACATAATCTGATTTAACAAATAAAAAACCAGAAAGTTGCACAAATAAAGAAGGAAAACATTGGAGAAAACATTTGGTGCTCATTACCTTTGGCTGCGGGAACCGGTTGCAATACATTTGATTTTGACGTATCCATCAGGATCCATTGCCTTACCCTCATTTGCAAGAGGCTTCACAAAAGAAGCAGCCTCCCATGATAAAGAAGTCACTATACCCACCCAATTTTCTCCATCATTTCCAGAAGAGGCAACACCGACAGACTTAATTAGCTGACTGACAAGGGCCTTGAACTTCCCATTCATAACCTCGTCCATTGCTTTACGCTTTTCCTCTTTCAACTTGTAGCTTCCGCTGCCTTCTTCTCCAAAAGAGCTTAAAGAACTCGACTTAGCCCACCTCACACCATCCTCCCCACATTCGTCATCGTCGTCATCATAATTTGCTACCCTATCTACAATATCATCTTCTTGATCTTCTGGTTCTGGTGGAAGCCAAAATTGAGCATCCATTTCATCGGACAACCCAGTTTCTTCGTCAATATACGAACCAACTCTTTCCACATTATTAACTCGTCCAATCTGAACTTCGCCACTTCCTACGGTTTCTACACCAGTCTGATGAAAACGGACTGATGAGTTTGAATAATCCAGATGCCCTTTTGAACCAGAAACAGAATCTTCTTGACTGCTCTCTGTGCTGCTGTCTTCTACATAGCCCCTGATAGAGAACAGAAACAAAACATAGAAAATATCAAAATAAGTTGAAAGTTTGTGGATTCTTTCAGTATTCAACTAAAGTTATCTTCTCTGGTAGTTCTCATAAAACTATGCATTTGAGAGGACAAGGAATTGCTTACCGGCCATAAAAGTTCGCATCTACTGAAATGTCACCTGGAAAATAAGAGTACAAGTGAAGGAAGGGTGAAAACAACATAGCACGAAGAAAGAAGACATATAAAGAGCGATTGTTTACTGCAGTTTGAGATGGAACTGTCGCTGCTTATTAATGATGCAGTGGGACTGACAGATGGCGTTGCACGAGAACTGGCACTCTCTCGATTGACAGGCTGTAAATCTTTATTTACACCACAAAACTCACACGACTGGATAGAGGCACCGCCATTTGGTATTATACTATGCTCATTCTCTTGATTCATACCGTTACTTGACATCGTGAAATGTGCACCACAGTAATGGCACATATTACACCTGATCCAGAACCCTTCCAGTCTGCATGTTCAATCAAGGCAAGTTCAAAATTTTGAAATACTTCAGCAAAACCTCGGAAGTGTCCCACCAAATAATAGTGTAAAAAACAAATTAAATCAAAAAGTACCAACAGTACCAATATAAAGAATGAATCTGAAAACAGAAACAATAATGATGGTGACTAAACATAAAAATAAAAAATATTCATTCCAAACTCAACGGATAACAGAATTTTAACCCGATAGATACTAATTTAAAGGTAAGCCATATGAATAGATTTCAAGAACATAATAAAACTGATAAGTACACGGTTAGCTGTTAAACAAAGAAAACCATTATTCTGACCATATTAACAAAAACATGAAGAAACAAACGCAATACGCGCCCACGCTATTCTACCACAATTATTCCAACCCTCCTGAATAGAAAAAAATTACTGGGCTACTAACGAAAAGAAATGATAAAACAAAATAATGAATTAGAGAGAAAAAATTACCCAACAAACTTCAGATCAGGACGGGCCTAATCTTTCAAGTTCAACTCCAATTTCAAATTTAAACAAGAGACGAATCACAGTTGTAACCAATCCTGATTGATCTTTGAATGTATGACTCAAAATTGAACAGTTCAAGATTTCGATGCAACCCAAAAACCAAGAATATAAAGACAGTTTGTCGGTTGACTCTTGAGTCAATACAGCATCACAAAGCATACAATCCCATACTTGAAATATGGTAAAGAACATAAATTTATCCAAAATCAGATCACATGAATCAGCTTGCAGATAACACCATTTACTATCATAGAGTTTGAAACAACAATAAATAATAAGAAAAAAGAACAAAAAAAGATTTATATAACTTACTGTTAAAGCAACCCAATTAATAAATAATTATGGCCTTCAAATCCTTCAAAAGATTATTAACTGCATAAACCAATCTCATTTGCCAGAAGATATTTCTTGCTTTAGGAAGCTGGGATTTTAAAATCTTGGACATTCAAGAACTGAAGAGAAAGAAAAAGGAGGAGAGAGAAAGTATTAACGAATGAATTCCAGAGGAGTAGAGAGAGAGAGAGAATGAAGTGAAAAACAGTACAGTTATGGAGGAGAGAAGAAAAGAGAAGGAAGCCGAAAATTGTCTCCAAGTGGACCCTACGCTCCTTTTTCTGCTTATTTATAATTATAGACGGCGAAAATTTTCATTTTTCGATAAATAATGAGAGACAATTGATATATTGGTCCTCCAAGTTTTAAAAAGAACAAGTTGATCTTCGACCTTTCATTATAGCCGCACAAAAATTTCAAAGGTCGAAACTATCTAGAATTCTATTAAATCCTCGTGTGGCATTTTCTTATTCAATTTTACATCCTAAACTCCAATTTTGATTGGTTTCAAGAAATTTTAAGTAATATAATTTATGTGGAATTCTATTAAATCTTCTTAAGGCATAATTTTTATTGATTTTGAGAAATTTAGAGTAAAATAACTAAAGATTTCGAAATGTTCTGAAGTTTAAAACAATCATGCAATCATGGTGAAAAGTTGAAGATTAACTTGCTCGTTTTTAAAACTTTCATGTCCAATTTTACAAAGCAGGGATTTTTTTTCGAAATTTTTGTTGGTATCAAACCATATGAAGTATAGCATATCTTGCACGTTAGAACCATACAACTACTTAATGAAGATTTAAACAATTCTATCATTAAAGACAGATTGTACAACTATAATAAAAGATTTAGAACTGTTTACTTTTGTTTTTAAATTTTTTAAAGCAAAGTGTTGCTTCTCAATTTTGATAGGTGTCGTTAAATTTGAAGGAAGACATTTTCACGAGTAAGTACATGACATCTTAATGAAGATTAATTGTTCCATCAATCAAGACTCATCGTGAAATTTTAATGAAAGTTTAAGGATTAATTTTCTCTTTTTTAAAAGTTGAGGACCAAATTTCTACTATAACAATAGGTGTGCAATCTTTCCTGACAATATTTATAGTGGGTAGATAACATAATCCCATATGGATGATTTTTATTGCATGAAAAGTCAGATTTACATTCTTTGGGAACAAATGCAAGAAAATAATAAATTACATTTTAAATTTGAATTCATACACTTGGCCCTGTTTCTACAAGTAATAAATGAATCCGATTTTATTGGTTTGTACCAGATTTCTCAATTGATGGCATATACCTTCCCTCCATCACCCAAAAAAAAAAAAAATTTAAAATTAAAATAAATATGAAAAATGAAAAAGAGAAATAAGAAAAAACCCGAGTTTGTGCTCTTTCGTGCTTCATTGGTATGAGTATAAGTGAAAACGAACATTATTTAGAGTTTGTTTGGTATGACTTTTTTATATTAAAAATATGCTATTAGAATAGTGAGTAATAAGAAGATTATTTTCTCCAATTATTTGTTGGTACGATAACCTAAGTCACTATAAAACTTGCTTATAGTGAGATTTGATGTCATCTTCTATGTTATACATCTTAAGTATACTCATGTGAAGTAGGAAATGCTAACGCTCCCACTTGATGCTATTGCTAAGTTTGCTGAGCACTTCTTGAGAGGAAATTGATGCACGTAAAAAATAATATGACACTGACAAAAGCTTAGTAGAAACGTACAACGCCTACTAATCCACGTAACACATCAACATTTGTGGAAAACCCTAGTTGATAGACTTTGAGAAACAAGTCCCTCGAAACCATGCTGTCTTTCTCTTTTTTTCTTTTTAATAATTATAAGGTAGACGATAATTCGGATAAGTAGTCTTTCAGAATTTAAGACTTAACACTGTCAAAATTAATTTGCACTAGTGTTAGGTTTTAGCATAGGATTGGACCGTCAATCGCCGCATCTCTCTTCTCTACGACCACTGAGAAAATTGATTTGACCTAATTATCTAATAGGGATTTTTTAACTAAGTAGCAATGTGAAGAGTTTTGGGTTATAAAATTTGAGATATTGGGACTATAGAATTCCAAATCAAATACTTATTGTTGCTCGAAAATTTAAACGTTCTTTAATGGTTAGTTTTATAGGTTAATTTGTTCTTTCACGATGATCAAGAGTTTTCACTTTAAGATGAGAAATTAATAGAACAATCAATTTGGTTCATATTTGAGATCGAGGAAAAAATGACCAACACCCTTTAATTTATATGCATAAAAGCATGGTACACGACAAGATTTTTGCTATTAATGTACGTTTAATAGATAATATTAGATTGTATCGTATTGTGCAATAAACAAAATTTCTACTTAATTTTTATTTAATATTGTCAGATAAAGTCCAATTTACTTTAATAGTGGTTGTCACTACTCATCTTAGGTATGCTTTCTAAATTATGATTTTATCCAAAATTAATTTCGGTCTCATGTCCTATCAATGCCAACTTTTGTCTTTAACTTGTATATATTTCCAGCCCCCACTATGAATAAAATTTGGATAACACTAATTTATAACATATCGACATTTTATAGGGTTGGGCAATTTTTGCAGAGCTGCCCGAATCAAATTTAATGCTTGTTCGTCAAAGATTTTTAAGATCATTTTTATCCCACATCTCTGGAAATTATATTTGTTTTTCACTTTTTAATCGTACATTCTCAAA
>CAIGRK010281262.1:0-10529 GCA_903798315.1 Fraxinus greggii | reverse complement strand
TGACTGCTTCTTGTAAGCAGCCGAACTGGTTTTCAGTGCCTTTGCCTCCGCCACTGATTTGAGGATCGTGGCAAAGGCAGGCCTCGGTGCTTTCTTCTTTGCAAAGTCCTCTGCAAATAAAGAACAAATGGTAAAGTATTCTCAAATAAGAGTAGAAACATGTAAGAGCTGAGGCGATATGTTTACCTTGGTTCATTATCAGTCCGTGGAGAACGAAGTGTGTGTTCCTGTCAATGATCTCTTTGAAGCTCCTTTCTGATCGGGACGTCTGATAGAGCTGGCTTATTATATCCCACTCCTCCTCAGATATTTCACACCTCGAAAGAGAGCCTGCAAACAAGATATATTAAAATCATAAGCAAAAATGCACGCGAAGTCAGCTCGGGGAAAGAACTTACTGAAAGTTGAGTATGATGTGGGAACAGAAAGAGGCGCCATAGGGTCGCCCTCTATAGTATCCCATCTCCCGGCTACCCAGAACCAGGAGCTCCTCCAGCCTTTAACAGAAGTGGGCAGCCCGATTATAAAAGGGGCGTGGGACTCCCAAGGTGCCAAATAATACCAGTCGTTAGTCTCATCTCCCCCGGCCACACAATTCGGCAAAAATATGGAGTGAAATACACTAAATGGCATATCTACTCCTATGCTGGCCCGACGCCAAAGCATCCACGAACTAACCATCTGAGACCACGAGTTCGAATTGAGCTGAGTCGGGGCCAGCCCATAGGAACGAAGTACTAGTCTAAAGAATGGATAGAAGGGAAGCCTAAGGCCAGCCTTAAGTATGTTTTCGCTTACCGCCACACACCCCGACCTCGGGTAACAAGCCCTCTCATGGGGCTCGGGTATGATCAGTTCTATACTATCAAGGATCCTAAAAATGACCATACGCCTCTGCAGTACCTCCTTGGTAATTTTGGAAGGGTATTTCAAAGCCACCCGTCGAACCGAAGTGTCCACGGGAGAAGCTGGTCGTCTCCAAATGTTTTTATCAGCCCTAATGACCCCATTCAATTCGTCCGAGGATACTAGCATGGGCCCCATCAGAGCAGAACTCCCCTCACCTCTCCTCTCATCTCCTCACTCCCAGACGCATTAACAGATTGTTCGCTTACCATTCCGTGATTTTTGGTAGAATTTTTAAAGGAAAAAGATGAGGAAACTGAAAAACGCGATTGTTACCTAGTTCAACAAAGTAAATCTGCCCCTCGCCGGAGTTTGTACGACAGTCGCAGGAACTCTGGATGTTCGTTGGAGAAGGAGACGCAAAGAACAGTGAAAGCAAGAATCTTTTTAGAGTTCGAATGGGCCCTTATATAGGGGTTCTAAGACTCACCCCAGCCATTGGATCAATTCCAACCTCATCTAGGCCGTCCAAAATTGAGACCCTAGGATCACCGTTGAAATCATAGGTCACCAAGATCAATGATCCTAATGAAGTATGAGTCTCATGCACAACCTGAATGCGTCATCTTGAGGAATGGGAGACGTCGCCATCATTACCATTTATGGTAAAGGAGGCGTGCCTTAGAAGTAAGCAGACATCCCATTGATGTGTCTTGGGAAGACACGAACGCTTTCAAATCATTGACACAAAGTCCAAGGCCCTCTTCAGACCCCGTCACCTCACCGCTTTAAAGCTTTGTATTGCAAGAGCTCTTCAAAGAGTTGCCAACACATATCACTTCGGTCAGGGCAGAATATGATGTTGCAACAACTCCCTCTAAGAGTTGCCAACTCCAGTCGCTTCGGCTGCACCAGCTTCGCATTACAACAGCTCTCCTCAAAGAGTTGCCAACCCATATCACTTCGGCTAGAGCAGAATCTGATGATGCAACAACTCCTTCTAAGAGTTGCTAACTCCTATCTCTTCGGCCGCACCAGCTTCGCGTTGCAATAGCTCTCCTCAAAGAGTTGCCAATCATCATCACTTCGGACACATCACAGTTCACTTCGTATGAACATTCGACGAAATCATTGGCGTTCGCCGCTCAACTGCCCGCCTCCAACGCTCGTCCCCATGCGTCCCAACTCAACAATTAAAACTAAAAGTCCTTGTACTATATAAATATTCATACATGGACTTACGGGACTATTGTTACGGGCATGTGTCAGACCCGACACCTCACCCGCCACGTGTCGTAGAGGTGATCCATACCATGCCACGCATCGATCGAGGTCATTGCACACGGGATGAGCTGATTGCATATGCCGAAGATCACATGAGAGACGAACTGAGCGTATGTCAGCGAAGGAATCAAAATAATCTGCGATACACCGCGGGATGCAAAGGCCCATACTCCGCTTCTACGACTCTACACCTGACTCGCCTCCCCCCGCCCCATCCCAGCAAAGATCTCTTGTACAAAGATCTTTCCAAAGTTAAATCCTCGACTGATGGGACGTATGGTAGGACCTAAACGGTCAATTAAGCTACCTTTGTCAGAGACATTCAATGCCAACCTATGAAGGGAAAGATTGACACTTAGGATGGGACGGGCCCTGAGGATCTGATAACACGTGTCTCCTCATCCAATGACACTCCTCTTCCCATCCTTAGTATAAATATCCCCTCCTTGTACTGAAGGGGGGAATACAAAATTAATCTTACCGCATTGTAAACTCGAGTATCATCTCCCTTAAATATTGGCACTTTATTATTGCACATTTTATCAACCACTTCCCGACGGGTGTCTAACCGCTGGTGAACCTTTTCTGGTTGAACCTTAAACTGACTTGACCATCGGAGTACTGCGTGTGCAAGGAAGAGTTGACGTGAAGACTTATTTCGTTGGCCACTTTCGGAACCACTTTTCGAGGTCAACATTCTTCAATAATTTAGAGTCTTCATGACGACTTTATTTTCACGATATCGCATCTATAATAGCGTTGATTTTAGAGTTTAATTTTAGTTGCTTCCGGAACGAGAATTGGGTGACCCACTAGTCAGTCTATTTAGTCATTTCTTTCCCGGTGAATTTACATTGAGTCGATTGTATTCCTCGTGTTGTATTCTCCATAATTTTAAAGGATCTATTTTAGGGGGGTGTTTGATGGAAATTATTGATGAAATAATATATTTTAAATAGTGATATGATAGGAAATATGTGGTTAAAAAGTAAGAAAAATTTGTCGATGTGATGTAAAATATTATTTTATTGAAAAATATGTGGTTGAAAATAAATTTTGAAAGAACGTATTTTGAAAAAACGTGCGTGAAACATGAACTTCTTAAATGGTTTGGACTGGACACATCATATACAATACACACGGTCACTTAACCGCAATTAAAGGGTGGATAATTATAATATGGTGGGTTTGAGTAATATTATTTTGGAGGAATATATTCTGGAATAATAGATTGATGGTGAATGTGTGATTAAAAAAGAAGGAAAAATTATTGATGTGATGAAAAAAATATTATTTTATTAAAAAATGTATGCTTGAAAATGAATAAAAGAATGAGAATGAAAATTTTAATGTGTACCAAACAGGGGCTAAGTAAATTATCATCTGAGGTGAAAAATGTAATCAGTTGATCGAACTTTTTNATTAAAAAAGAAGGAAAAATTATTGATGTGATGAAAAAAATATTATTTTATTAAAAAATGTATGCTTGAAAATGAATAAAAGAATGAGAATGAAAATTTTAATATATACCCAGTATGTGTTTGGACAAAGTCACCAACAAGAATAAAAAACGTTGACCAAGGCAAGAAGCATCAGCGTCACACGCTTTGTCCAGCGTTGTTTGTTTACCAAAGCCAAAGTGTTCGTTTCTTGTCCGACGGAGAATGAGATTTATTAACTTTTGCCCACATATCACAAATACCCAATCCCACCAAAAAATCCTTGACTCTTCGCTTTCCTTTTTCTTTATTTCTTGGATATTTTAGCTCTTTCTGGGTATTCTATAAATTTTTGGAATTTCGCTTTTGGGTAAGTTTTTGTTGAACTATTAATAAGTAACCATATATTATTCATTTTTTTGTGTAATTTAATGGGTTATTTTGCTTGATTTTTAGGTGGTGTTTGAACTCATTGTTTATACGCGAAAAATATTATGATCCCGCAATATGGAAGTAGAAGTGGAAGTGCTAGCTCGAGCTCGAGTTTGAATAGCAGTTCGCAGGATACAGAGGATGATCATACGATTGCTACAATATTGGCAGAAGAAGAAAGATTAAAAGATCATGGCAGACTCGGCAAGAGGCTTTCTCATTTGGATTCGATCCCGGTATTGTAATATATTATCATCAATTGCTCAATTATTTTCCCCTTATTAAATGTTGATAAGGAGTTTTTGTTACATAAAAGGAGATTATGAACTTGAATTTGTTGTCTGTTATTATTGATGGTAGTTGATCTACACTTCAATGCCTTTGTTGATTACCATTCTCATGTGATTGATGATTTTTCTAATGTTTTCTGTTTGAACAAAATACTAAATGAAATGATCCGGAGTGCACTTTCTGGAACCGGTCAACTAATAGAATTTGCATATTGTTTTACTGGGATTCTGGAACAAACTGCATTTTATACTGTTAAAATAACATATAATGTGTTGGGTGTTTTTGGCTATACATACGCTTACAAATTCACGAATTTGCAGCACACGCCTCGGGTAATTGGTGATATACCTGATCCAAATGATGCAACCTTAGACCACGGGAGGCTTTCTGAAAGGTTATATTTTTTTCTCCAGTTTCTTTCATTTTTTTTTTTTTTTTTTGCATTCTGATTTTTCGTGTACTTGTTATTGTTACTCTTTATTATTTGAGGATATTTTTTAATAATATTTAGGGATAGTGAAATTGAATATAGCTACAATGTTTACAACTCTTTTTTAAGTACCTCTTTTTTCAACAATCCTATGATAACCTTGCCCTTCTTCTCCACTACTTCCACTTCTATTCTCCCAGTCTTAAAATAAAAGCATCCATACAACTGCCTTAAAGCCTTTGTCGGTAAAAAAATTAAAAATAAATAAATAAATAAAATAAATAGGAGAAAAAGAAAGAATCGGAACTACGAATAACAAAAGAAAGAGGAAGTTGGGAGGAAAGTTAATGCAATTATTTGTTTACTTTGAATTCATTCGTTTACTAAAGGGGATTTTTTTTCTCAAATAACTCTGATTGTTGCAATAATAGTTTAATGGGTCTTTTTTCCTCCATCTTTCTTCTTCAAGAACTTCTTGACGATATTTAAAAAGTACATGTCTTTTCCTTTTCTCTTTTGGCGTGTCTGTTGCCTATGGAGGATGGATGGGTTTGTGAACCTGGTCATATGGATGTGAATCGTTGTAGAAAGGCTTTCATGCCCTGGTAGGATAGTGATATTATTGATTGATCATTCGTACCTTTGTTTTTACTTTACTGGATACTTCTTGCTGGAAAGGCTTTCCTTAATATATTCAGCTGTCATTCAGGTTGACAACATATGGACTAGCCGAATTACAAATCCAGGGAGATGGGAATTGCCAGGTTTGTCTCTCTTGACTAATCTATTACACTTGTCTAATTGATTACTAATGAGTTTATGAATTTTCTCGTTTCATAGAAAATGTGAATAGTATCTAGTTATGGCAATGTTTATCAGTATTTTTTATTGGAAAACAAGGATAAATTGAAAATATTACCATGCTTTGGGTAGTTTTCTTCAAATTAGATCAGTTTACAGTTACCTTTCGAGCATGTTTGGTAAGCTTGAAAATAAGTAAAAGTTACTTTTTATATATTGTTTTCAACCTTAACAATTAAAAGAATAATTTATTTTAAAGCTTATTTAATTATCGAATTTTTTAAGCTTAGTTAATCAGGCTCTTAGTTATGCAATTCCATTAGTATCTTATTTTGGTGTCCATATTTGGGGCCTCATTGACTTTTAGACCTGCAATGGCATTCTATGGTTTTGTACCTTCCAATGAATGATAATCAAATCCATTTTAGTTTTCATAATTTTTTTTATACATTTGTTCAATATATTTTCTTGTTCTACATCACTCTCCATGGTATAGTTGTAATTAGTTGCTTGACTTACTTGACAGTTCCGAGCCCTCGCAGATCAGTTGTTACAGAATCCCGACTACCACGAGTATGTAAGAAAGCAGGTTGTAAAACAGGTATAGTTCAAATAACTTCTCATGCATTGACTTGTTCCCATCCTAATCACATGGCATCATCATATGATAAAAGTGTGGGATAAGAATCTACAAAGTACTAGAACGCCATTATCTATGATCCTTTATTCGGCTAGTTGTTATGTTAGTTGTAGTGAGCCTTCCTTCCTCCTCTCACTTCAGAAAGATTTAGAAGTACTTTTGATGATCTGGTCGAGAAAGTACGATGCATCGGCTTACTGTAGTGATTAATGAGGATGCTAAATAAAGAACTTAAATTTAATTATGGTCTTCCCGGTCAACTTCTTCTTTTTTTTTTTTTTGGTAAAAATAGAAAAAAGAAGAAAATTTATTAAGTAGCTATTCAACCTTGACATATATCACGTTATTCAACCCTCAGCATCGGTTGAACCCTTGTCTCTTTACCTTTTGCAATCAATGCTTGGGTAGGTTTAAAAACATTTCAACATTGAAAAGTAATGCCTCTTTTAGTATTATTTTGACAAGTAGGTCTGTTTACTGTTTTAAATAACCAAATATGATGATAAGGGGCCAAAAGTTGAAGAAAAATAGGTAAGGGTACTATAAGTGGAGAAAAGATAATGGACTATGGGATTGGCCTTAATGGTAGGTCCTGTGCCTAGCTGGCATCTATCATTGGTGCAGGGCACTTTTTGGGTCCACTAGGATGATTCCGGAGGGTTTTTGACAGTTGGTATCATTTCAAAAGTTTAGATTTCTAACTGACGGCATTGAAACAATGCTCTTTTTCACCTTTGCACGTAATTCATCATGCACCAACTTCGTATTAAGGGTTCTGTGCACAAACTGCATCTAAACCTTGGTTAAAGTCAAATACATCAAGGGAGTTGAAAAGAGAAAACTTCAACATCTCTCAAATATATTATAATATACAGTAGAAATAAGTAACTGAAGAATAAAAACAACTCTAAAAACAAAGTTTACTACATGTTGATGCTCAATTCAGACACTTGAGCTTGTCTCCAAAGTTTTGCTGATAAACCAACATTTTCTAGTCTGCAGTAGTGGATAATTCAGCGAGCTACACAGCCCTGTAGATAACGGACCAAAATATATTTTATAAATTAATTGGTTTTTCAAATGCTTTCAAGATCTTCAAAATGCATGTTTTCTTTTCATTTGGTGTGAGAGTTCAAGAACACATACTTTCTCAGTCACGGGTTGAATGCCTTTGTTCCCTTTCTGGGATATCCCAAACTATTAAACAATTTTCTAAAATTAATGCTTCATTTCATTATTCTAATTCATCCTTGTGAAGTAGTAAATTATTCTGGTTTTTTCATATTTTTGAAGTTAAAGACACGTGACCTCACACCACTGTACTTCGTGCATCAAAGAATATAAATTTTATTCTGATTTAAGGGAGCATATTTAGAAGGGTAGTTAATTTCCCAGGAAAGCTTAAACGAGAACGTGAGCAATACTATCTCTCACCCAGCCTGGTATGACAGAACTAGTACGATTATAATGCCATTATTCGGATTGTTCCAGAGTTTCTGGGTTAAATATAGTTCGTCCATATAATGTAAGAGTTTAATGTCATATACGTAGATAAATTGAGAAGAAATAGCAACTATGGTGACAAATCTTCGAAGCAACCTGTTGTCAGTGTCTTTTCGAAACTAGTTTTTATGATGCGCTTTATAACATCAAAGACTTGTTAACGTGATAAAGATTTTAAAGGGGGTTCAGAAGAGAGGTGTAGTTTAGAAAATAAGCTTTGAAAACAAGTATGAAAATGCAATTATATCCTCATTTCTTGCATTTTGTAATCTGATAACGATAACTACCACTTGAATTTTCAGGACATGTAAATAGTGTTATGAAGAGGCTTTCTTCCCAAAATTACTGTACTATAGTCATGGTACTGATTATATGGAAGAACTACTAATTTATAAAATCAGTTTGACTATTATATGACAAAATGATCTTGCAAGTACATAGCTTGAGAAAACATCCAATGGGTTCTGACTAACAAAGCTGAAGAACCTTTATAAACAGTTATTTCGTGGGTTGTGCCTGAGTCAGAATATGAGTATTTTTTTTTATTTCAATTTGCTATCTAAGCGTGCACACACACTTGAACCACACCATATCCTTGTATTTTTCAACAGTTCATCACCATGAACCGACCCAGTAGAGTTTTAAGCTTATTGACATTCATATTTATCCTTTCAATAATATCACTGATCTTCGCTAACATACCATAATAATTTCCAATAGCGGGTTTCTCTTGGTCTGTGGCATCGCATTATTAATATGTTCCATTTACAACCGTTTCTCTAATTTCTTTTCTTAGATAATGATATCGGATGTACTTACGTTATGCCTTCTGAAAGATTGTTAGCTTTTTCTTATTTTAGTTTCTGGATTTTCTTTCAGTTAAAACACCACAAAAATCTCTATGAAGGTTATGTCCCCATGAAGTACAGAAGCTATGTGAAGAAGATGAAAAAGTCAGATATCTCTAGACCTTGGGTATCAGTTTTCTTCGTATTAACACTATAAGATACATTATGTCTTATTGATATGATTTTACTTCATTAGGCTTAGGGAGTGGGGAGATCATGTTACTTTACAAGCAGCTGCAGACAGAGTAAGTTAAAATTTTGTAATAAGTATTCTAGTACTCTAAGCATAAGTATCTCCTTTTCCTTGTACTTATTGCGACTCAGATTGTTCATGTCAGTAGACCTATAGAGGTTTCATATAAAAGTGAAATGGTCTCATTAGAACATGATAGAGGGAGAAGTAGATGGTTAAGGATTTAACTGTTTTGGATCTTCCAGTAGTTATAGCAACGAACCGAATGGAATGGCAAAAAATGATGTAGTCAACTCAAATCTATTGGGAAGAAGAATTAGTTTGTTGTCTGTATAATGTTCATGTCACTTGGAATATATAAAGAATGTCCTGTCTGTTTTTAGGGATGTAAATTAGCGAGCTGAGTACTAGGTTATCCATTCTTGTATTGATTTCTTAACAAACTTGAATATCATTTTAACATTCTTTTATTATAACAAGCCAATTAGAGGCAAGCTCGAATAGTTCTGTCACATCTATTTAACTTGTATGATTTGGCAAGTCGAGCTAATCTATGTCTAGCTTTTAACGAACAAATATTTGAGAGTTGAAAAGCATCCATTAAGTGCCAAATGTTTTGAACATTTGTTGGAAATATTGTCACACGCATATGAACACGCACTTTTGAATTTACTCTTCCAAGTTAGACAATATTAGTACTACAGTATTTCTATTTCAATGTCTGTGTTCCTTATTATGTTGGCACCTGACTATTTTGAACTTTCTTTAGTTCGAAGCAAAAATTTGTTTAGTCACCTCTTTTCGGGACTCGGGCTATATTGAAATTCTTCCTAAGGACGGAAATCCATCTAGAGGTACACGTATTGTATTGTTTAATCTTGTTTTACTTTCTTCTTCGTCTTATGATTTTTATGGCAAAAAAATGCAGTAGTTGGGTGGTTTTTGATTGTCAATAGTGACAGTAGCAATGGTTCTTCATCAGAAGGCTATGGTCGGGCGGTTTATATTCATTCGGAACCCTCGTATTTCTACTATAGCTCCTCAACCTTCATCCTCTTTTCAATACAAAAGATTAAGAGCAAACCTTAAAATTCACAAAATGGGAAAAATAAGCCCATGTATAAGTATCATTAAAAAATGAAAATAATATTTTTTTTATGTTTCCATTTGCCTATTGTGGATTATGAGTTGCACTTTATTATTTCCATTGACATTTTTGTTTATACTTGTGTTTTGAAGAGTTATGGTTGAGCTTTTGGAGTGAAGTTCACTATAATTCATTGTATCAAACTGGTGGTAAATATTTCTACTTTCTTCTATTTTTACATTTTAGGGTTCATAAAGTTTGAAGTATTTGCACTCATAACTGGACGACTAACCTGCCTTTTTTTTTTTCCTGATATTTGACAGAGGTTCCTACAAGGGTAAACAGAAAAAAGCATTGGCTTTTCTAAAGCTTTCACTCAAATTTTCCTTGCCGGCGAATAGCACGATATGTACACAACTTTGTTGAGTGCCCTATACGCTTTCACTTGGTTAGTTCTTGATATACAAATAAAATTCCAAGGATTGGCATTCCATTGCTGTTTTTATTATATATGTATATGATTTCAAATATCTTTCAAATGTGTAATTTAGCACCTTACAATACCGCCAAGCGAGAAGCATATTGAGGTTGTTTTGCCATTCTTGACACCATATTATAAAGATAAGCATTTTCTGTATAAGTGTTGATACCATGTATAAAAGTTGAGAGTTCCACCTCGAACCATATGAAGTCATTCTACTTTCTTAGTAACGATTACTGACTTAACGGTCATCC
>CAIGRK010281257.1:0-15734 GCA_903798315.1 Fraxinus greggii | reverse complement strand
CAATAAGACACTTTTGGAAGACTGTAAAAAAATTATCCTCAACATGCTTACATCTATGCAGCTGAGTTTGATGAAAAGAATACAAATGTGAAGGGATAAAATGATGTGGTATGTTGATCGGCTTTGCTCAAAGATTAGAAAGAAAGCACGGAATCTAGTTGAAAAATCACGGGAGTGTATCGTGCACTTATCCGGGGGTTAGAATTGGCAAGTAGAGTATAGTTCAGGATCTTTTGTGCTGGACCTTGAGGGCAAAAGTTGTGCCTATCGAAAGTGGTAGTTGAATGGGATACCATGCCTGCATGTGATGGCACAGATTCGGGAGTGTCAAAACGAACCAGAGGATTATGTTGACAATTGCAACACGAAAGGGACATACTTGAATTGTTACAATAATATATTAAACCCTATGAACGGGCAACAACTGTGGCTAGAGGTAAATGTGGGACCGATAAAGCCACCAAAGTGGAAGGTTCCTAAGAAGGGACATCGACAAAAAAAGATGAGGAATGCAGAGGAAGTTGTGGTGCACACTCAGGGAAAGTCTTACGTGAGGAAGAAGGGACACGTGAGCATGACATGCTCTACTTGTAGTGTGCGTGACCACAACAAAAGATACCATTCATCTACATCTACCGTCTTGGATATGAGTTATTTTCATTTCATTTCATATCTCCAATTCCCGAGAACTAATAGTTTCTAATTTCTTCATTACAGGATCTATTTGATGCCCTATTGGCGGATGTAGAATTACAAACAACAAACATATCCACCGCAAGTGTAAGTTTCAAGTTGTAAGGTGTAAGTTGCAATATCCTATAAAAATGTCTCATTTTGATATGGTATACCCCTTAGGGGAAGTTAAGTACAAGAAGGGTAAATCGCCCCTCAATGAGCAAGACAGCATCTGAAAGCGCTTCGGAGGGAAGAAATGTGTCAACGGCAAGTAATTTGGATGATATGGTGGAAGCTTTGAAGAGATACAAACTGCTGAGTCATCATAGTTGCGGACTGCTAGAATGTACGGTTGACGACGTGCGAAGATGGCTGCAGCCACATCTCGACAATCAAGTTAATTGGAGGGTGTTCAAATGGGAAATCTGTTTACCCGTTTGACAAACGGTAGCTACAGATGGACTAGTTAACTTAGAATGTTTTTGTTACAAAAAGTCAAGAATGTCGCTATCTTTTGAGTCCATGTTTTGTAATATTTTGGTAGTTGTGTTTTGGCATAGATTTTGTGTACGCCATATGTATTCAAATTGGTTTTGGCCTTTGCTGTATTTTGGAACATGTGTATTGAACTAATAAGTTACTACCAATGAAATGCTATGTTTAAATTTGTTAGTCTAACTTTGGCATCCCAACACTACAGACAATACAGGAGGCAACCACATCCAAATCAATAAAATATATGCCCATTCCAACGCTACATAAAGAAAATGTTGATTCCAACATAATATTACCATTACTCCACAAGAACGATACAACCACATTCAAACTACCAACATTAATATTGGACATACAATAACTACGTTCAAACTACAAACACTAATACGGTTCACAACAATTGCACTCAAAGTATTAGCATGCCTATAGCTATGGTAAGAACAACCTAAAATGCGATCTTGTCCACTCTCATCATTTTGCAAATTATGCGATGTTCTTCAACTCTGTTCTTTGATCGTATCATCCCATTTATGACTGTCTTGTACCTATCGTTCAATGCCGTGTCGACCCAAACAAAAAAATTATAGGCCTCTTGCATTCCGTATGATGGGCAAGCAACAAACTTTCGACCAGAATTCAATGTTGTCCAAGATGTCTTCACACATGGTAAATGCCCACAATAATAGAACCTTCGTGGCCCATTTGACCCAGAACTTCAGACGCCAACATATGGAAAATATTCGTTATGAAAAATAAAAAAAAAGAATTAGCACCGAAAGTGGATACCAACTGTTGCCATCGCTTTGTGCTACAAGTGACCTTTCTGGGTTTTGAATTAATCACCTGAGTTGCCGAAGTGGGATGAAATTTACTGGGAGGATTTGGAGAAAATTATGGATCTGGGGATTTTGTGCTACAAGTGACCTTTCTAGGTTTTGAATTAATCACGTGAGTTACCGAGGTGGGATGAAATTTACTGGTTGGATTTGGAGAAAATTATGGATCTGGGGATTTTTTGAGTGATTGGGAAATGAATGGGTTGTCAACAGCACATGGAATAATGTTTTTTATTTCCTTTCTTTTGTTTTTTTTAAGATTCAACAAATCGTATTTTTAAAACACTTGGGACACATTTTTGTATGAATTAGATTCCATATCTTAGTTGGCATTAATTTAATGGAAATTACTTGTCACGTCAGAATTCCGTCCACCACGTCATCGAAAGTATTAAATGGTTTTCTTGACAATTATGGATAGAGTGCAAAAGGCAAAGCGTTGCAAAGCAAATTAAAGTTCTCTCAACATTTCTACAGTTGATTTTTCTTGGATAGAGTGCAAAAGGCGGAAGTTCTGCAAGCGTTGCAAAGCAAATTAAATTTCTGTAAGCGTTGCAAAGCAAATTATCGACAGTTGTTCTTCACCATGACAATTAAATTGCATATTGTGGTATTCCAATAGAGATCTAGAACTAAATTTAACAATTAACCAAATTAAAGGGCCAAAGATTCTTCATATTAACAACAACTTGACAATATATATATCCGCGCAAAACGACATACTGAACTAATAAACATGTACATTCAAATATTTGTCGATAGTAGTTCTAGGGAAAACCGGCTACAAGATGCTGCTACTTGAGTTAATCTGCTAATAATTAAATACATAAAGAGTGACACTTATCTACAGTAACATCATTCGAGTATCAAAGATCATCCAGCCACTAGTGATAAACATGAAACAATAGGAAAATGTATGAACAACCTCAAGTCTAGTGCAAATTTTCTGGTATTCCACCAGATCCCACACCATCATCCACAGGTTTTGGGCCCCCGCAGGATCTTGATACTGATTCGAAGAGTTTCTCAATCTCCGGTGCGCACCTTGTGAAAGACCGGCTCCAAAAGTTATACCTGGGATTCTGTTTCATGAACAAAAATGTATGAGAAGTAAAGCAATTTGCGTTTTCCAAAGACTTCCATCTTGTGGAATAGATTAGCATAAATTACCTTAATAAGCTCGATAAAAGTAATTAGAAGACCCCAGGGATGAGGCCTATTAACAATAAGTCGCTCCAACAGTACTCTAGTGATTTGCTCCTGAATCATTTCCTGCTCAAATTGGAAAACAATTACATTAGAAGCCAGTAAATCTATACTCCAAATTTTCTCCATGTTTGGTGAGGATTGTACTGCTAGTCACTATTAATGAAGAAAAATAAGCTAAAATCTTGTTCGTTCCCGTATAAAGTCAAAATATCCTTAACAGTCTGAGAAGAAAATTGTGGGAAATGACAAGGAGGATTCAGGGATATCAATCACAAAATCAAATTCATATTGTTTTCTTAGTAGATTTGTTAAATTTTCTCAAATCACTTGAATGCGATATAAAAGGAAAAAAAAATGGAAGAATAACATTCATATACAACCTAGTGAACTGAAAAGAAAGATTGAACACACCTGGTTTGATTCAGCAAACAGGTAGAGAAGGACGAAAGAGAAGTAATGTGTGTGGTTGTTTGGATAACGTAATTGGTTAGCAACCGCATTTAGGAATAAATAACAACCCTCGGTGTCCAAATCCATTATCAAAGTCTGGAAAATGTCCAAAGCAGCACTGACCAAGAACATGGTCATACTAGCCATGGATTGTGAATGAGGGGGTGCTCTAGCCTGCAGCTGCTGAATAGCCTACAGAAAATTTATGAAACACAAATTCAGAAACCAAAACATATTGTGAAAGGGCAATATCATACAGGTAAAAGAAGAGAGTAGAAATAAATTAAAGGGAAAGAATTGTCCTCCATGATTATATTTGCCTGTGTTTGGCTCATGTTTATGAACTACTTGTAAACACTCAAAACCACTTTTTATCTACACATTCCGAGGGACCCAACCTAGTTATAATTTAAATCGATTATAAACACTTCCCAAACATGCCCAGTTGTCCAGAGGCGGTAAATATTGGGCATACCTGCATCCCAACATAAAGTACAAGGGAGTTGATTAAAGGAACATTGTAACGGGTCCCAGCACGAGCTGCATCGGTTGGAGAAAGTAGCAGCTTTTGCTTCAATTCAGCAAGAAATGAGGACCCTTGTTGCCTAGTCTGTAGCATAAATGGACATGAGAAATACTTGTATTATAAGAGCATGAAACGAAAAAGTAAAGAACTTCACTACTTCAAGAACCACACCCACCCCCACCTCACCACACAAACAAACGCGCAAGCACGCGCAGGTCTGTGTATAATCCCTTATTTTACCCATTTCCTTGAAATTTTATGTTTCATTTTCCATTTTCCATTTTCCATTCAAGTTTACCTTTAGATACTCATCAACATCATTCTTCATCTGCTTTGCTCTAAGAGCTGCATCAACATCAGCAAGAATACGTGGCGATTGACTTATCTCTGTCAGCAGATCAATCTAAAAATAGAAACACAACACAATTTGCGTCAGTATTATTTTTTTTGTCTAAGCATATTGATGGGAATATAAGATTAGATAGACACCTTTAAGTTGGGAGTAGACGGATCTGGTAGCCTCATATTACGAGGAAATGCGCTAAGGATTATATTTCGCATCTGTATGCAGCTTGGGGGGATCACATCACAGAAGCTGAAATGATAATCACATAGAAACTCTGGAAAATCATGGAGTAGCACCAACAACACCCTGAGTGTGCCTTTGTAAAGAAAGTGGACCTAAATGCCGACAAAATTTATTGAAAAAATTGAATGCATCTCATCATCTGCATGCAATAATAATGATTAAATAAACAATAATCTCATTCGTATAAAGAGGCGCACCGGTTCACCCAGTTCAGCATTCCTCAGAAATGGCTCCATGAACTGAAACAAATCTACTAACAATCGCTGAAAATAAGGCCACCCCTTCTGCGCATTTACTGTGAGTAATTTTGGCATAAAACTTCTGTGACTAACCAACTCTAGCCATGCAAAGCTGAAAACAAATCACATCTTCAGTAACCAAATGAATTGATGAACAGGCAAATTCCAAAGTGAGCAGCATAACAACAATAATAATCACGGTGAACTACAACTTTCTTTATAGCAGTCATGGAGAACTACTTCTATATGCTTCTAATAAAGAAGGTAAATTGTGAACCTACTAAAATTATTATGAAAAAATAGGCCGCTGAAGATTGCAGGGTAAAACAAACAAGGTCAGGTTCTATAGAAAAGAACAACAATAATAATCATGAGAAGTACTTTTACATCCCTCCTAATAAAGAAAGCAAATAGTGAACCTACCAGGAACTATCATCAAAATTACAGAAACAATTTTTAACATGTTCTAATACAACAAGAGCCCAAGCCTTATTCCCAGAAAACTTGGCCCTTGTGGTGGTAGCTAAGTAAATCCTAATAGTCACTCCAATACACCACTACATTCATTTGAAGGTCGACTCAGAGAATCTTTTGCAACCAATCAGGTTATATAATATCGGCATCCTTATTTAACCTGTTCTTGTGGGGTCATATCACTCTAATGCACGAGCAATTTTTATCATTTTTTAATCATGTAAGAGTAGATCCCATATCATTATAGCATACAATGAAGAAAAACACACATTTTGAACTTGTGAACATGCACTTGAAAAAAAAAAAAACTGAACGAGGAACCTGCTATAAACGGAACCACATGAGAAGTCTACACAGAATATGATCAACAGTTTAGCTCGAAATGCTAGTGATGGACAAGAAACTAACCTGAATCCAGGAACTTTGAGAGGTTGAAGAGCATGGAAGGTATTTGCTATAACAGTCAAAACCTAAAAGAACAAGTTAGAATAGAAGTTAATTCATGATCAGAAGAATAAACTGAATGCCGACATGCAGCTTACCTGAAAATTTGCTCCATCAAAAACAGGGTCCAAGGAACACAGATCCAGCAGCCAGTTAATAAACAACCTAAAATAGGGTCTTGGATTAAAGGATGTCCTCTTCTCTTCAGCATCTTTCTGAATGAATTTCACAGCCACCGCAAGAACCTGTAAAAATCCATTTATGAAATGTATTCAAATGCACAGAGCAGCCACATAAATTCTCAAATCATTCAGGTGGGGGATAATACCTTAGGCAGAAGAGAGAGTTTGCTAGATCCTTGATCAGGAGAAAACTGGAAAATTTGCAGGAAAAGAAGTCGAGACAGAGAGAATTGCGAAAGTCAATATAATGAGAACAGAAGGGGAAGCCGGGACAATGAGAATAGAGTTGGAGAAAAGTTACCAATATTGGCACTTAAGAAAAGGAAAACCAAAATCATAATTCCAAAAATATAATTTCTACCTTCAGGATTGAGAAGACTAATTTGGCAAAGATGTCAATAGCAAGGAAAGATAGAGGTTGTCCCTGATGCAACTGAGAAGGGCCTGAATTTATCACCTCCGAAGATAAGCAATGTGACACTGACAGTTCCTGAAATAGGACGACCGTGAATTGAAGTCTAGACAAGCTATACATATTTTACATACTAAATGATAAAATGGGAGGAACTTCACCATCAGCCGGCGGAAAAAGCGATCTGACATATCATCTCCTTTGAGTAGGCCTCTCTGGAGTAACTGTAAGATGTAACGAACACAAGCTGCATCATTTGTTCCCGGAAGTTCACATATTTGGTACCATTCCGCAAAAAGTGCAGAAACCTACATGAATAGCAGATTCAAAGTTAAACATTTGAAACTATTATAAAATATGCCCTCATTCCAGCCAATTTCAAGCCTGAGATGTCTATCCCAGTGTACAACAAAAGAGAGACAAGAATAAATAAGAAAATAGAGTACAAGGGCAATACCAAGGGATAGGCAGGCAAAGACAATTGATAGAAATGACGTGACTCAAGAAAACAATATCTCAATCTTGACCGTATAAAACACGACTTGATAGTACACAGAAATTCTTGTTCAACGACAAACTAAGCATTATTTCCAATAAGCTTGGGCTGCTACAAAAATCTATTGTGCAAAGCATTATTTCCAATAACTTGGGCTGCTACAAGAATCTATTGTGCACTCCTTTTGATCGACTACTATATTCATAGAAATATCAAATCAAATCTTTTGCAACCACATCAGGCCAATTTCATTTTGATCTACATATTAGTATTGTTATAATCTAATCTACTAGGATTGTGTCACTTCTGTAAATATGCTTTTTCAAGTCAACGTAAAACATGGTGTATATCCTTGCCTAAAATTTTGAAACTAATGTAGAATAACAAGAGACCCATCAAACCCTATTTGATATTAATGGCTACTTCCTGAGACGCATACACTGAGTACTTGCCAAAAAACCTCACTAAAACAAACTTTTAAAAATCTTTTTTGCTAGGGAATAAGGACCATATTCTTCATTCCCATCCCTTCTCTCTATCAGGCAAGCACACCACCCATGGAATCTTTAAACCGTTATGCTTCCCACTACCAAAACCCTAAAAGCACAGCAATCACAGCCTCTACACTAACTGAAATTCCAGATTCATCGTGCTTTCAAATACAATAAAGCAATTAACACCACCACTTCTACCAGAAATACAATATGCGAGAACCACCGATAATCCTATCTTTTTATTCAGTTCAGCGAGGACCAAGAAAACACCCGACCCAGTACAGCCATAACCATGGTAATGGTAACACAAGATGCAAAACAATCAGACTGATTAGATCGTCTAAAGGAATATCCACCATGGCCTTGGCTGGAAACTAATTACCACCATGTTTCTATTATACACAGAAACACACAAAATTGCGAAAAATAATCAATATCATACAACTATCTCCTTCAGCATGGATATGGGACGTATAAAACTAAGACAGTCACCTGCTCCTGAAAACCAGTAGGATCTGGATCCACCAATTCTGTTGAAGTGTAGTCTTCCCTGTTCACTCCAGAAAACCCAATAGCCTGTTCCAACACAATAAACTGAAAATTTTAGTACTTCGAAACTTGGTTTATACCTAACCGCGAAGCCCCAAAAAAAAAATGTACTAAAAAAGAAACACTTCAAATACCTTTTTGTCTCTAGATGATCTGATATTTTCCTCTGTTCCAACAATGACACCAGATAAAGAAGCAGAATTACCAGAGGGATTCTTAGCAATCTCAACAAGCTGTTGTAATGACTCAGGAGATCCAGGTCTTGAGGCAATCTGAAAACATGAAAACAATTAAATCCTTGTGTAAAAAATGAATGCATGTGCAAGAAACAAAATTGAGCGAGATCGTGCCTTAGCCAGAGCATCAACAAGATTGTGTAGTTCTGATATGACTTTAGAATCATTGACAACCAATTTTTCTAAAAGAGAAATCACGAATTCCATGGCAGCCTCTGCACGTTGTATACAGAATGAGTTGTATTAGTTTCTTTATTACATAAATATTGAATCAGTATCTATGATACATACTATTCCTTCCTGAATCAAGAAGCTTTGCCATGTGGACATTATACTCAGCAAGGTTTATTAAGTCACTGTGAATAAGACCAAGAGTAATATCTTTATTGAACTTCCGTTCCTCATCAGAGTATATCACCTGTCAAAAAATATATATATTAATAAATAAAATTAATTAAATAACTTTATGTCATTAAGTATTCCAAAACAACATGATACCCAAATCAGCATAAAACAAATAACGAGACAGATAACAGACAAACATCAATTAGACTTTCCTGCATCAACTTCTAATTGAAGCATTTGGGTTGGGCATATATCAGTAGAAAATCAGGTAATTCTTACATAACCAAAAAAGCCAAATAACAGATTGCCAAAGAAATAATTAGCAACAAATGTTAATGTTTTCATTTTCATCTCTGTTTTAAAATTATTAAGGAAAAAAAAAATTAACCCTCTGAACATTTTAGCTACAAATACAAAGGCATAAGAGTCATTTTCGATTATATGTAAAAGGCCAAAATAAGAAAATTTAAGACACTCAGACGCAGTAAAGTCTCTGGGACATACCCAACTAGTTAGCTCCTTCACAACAAGCTTACTAACATCACGAATGCCAGCCAGGATTGCAAGGTGAGCATTGACATGAGCATAGTTGGAAGCATTTTCATACAGGCCTTTGAAAGCCTGAAGCAGAATAGAAATCCAAATTCAGATATCGATTTTAGAAGAACAATCCAATAGCAATATGATGCTGTAACATCACCTTTTGAGCCACAGCCAAGGCAGCCTCATCTCGGCTTATGCATCTGAGGATTACTGCCGGAAATTCAGCTAAAACCCCCTGCAAGATAATAGATTTGATAATAAGATAATCTCCAGCATAAATACAAAAATGTTGTGTTTATAATATTGTGCAACAGATATATCGGAGGAAAAATCACAGTTGACATACTGAAATAAAACAATTATTACCTGGATTTCTGCTTCCTTAGCATCACCAGTCAACAGATTTTCAAGCTGCAAAGAATTTTGGAAATAAACTTTATCAGACAGTCAAGCAGAACAGATAAATATTTTGTCTCTATGCTAGTTGGAAAACAGTTTTCACATTTTCAACATGACCACACCATCAGTCCTACATCACAAAACATGTAATTAAAAGAAGAGAAAATAATGTTACACAACCTTCTCTGAAATAGTCTGATACTTATCCAATGCATCGCCTGTGGTCAACAATGGCTCTAAGACATTATTTCCAGCGCGCTCAGAAGCCAAAGTAGGATTCGGAGTCAGTGGTCCACCTTCAGATTCCTGCAGCGAATGGAATATCTTATTGACTACAATACGTAGAGATCTACAGCCTAAAATTTTTCATTCAGAACTTTACTTACTTTAGCAGAGATAGGGGGGTCAATGTGTAGTTCAGGAGTTGAGACTGGAGGATATGAAGCAACAGTATCATTTTCAAGACTTTGAGGGCTAAGGCCATCAGCAGTTGCAATATGAGTTGAGGAAAAACTGGAACATTAACCAAAGAGGGTGGGAGAATAAGTTATTTCTTTGGTTAGTAAAATCATGAAGGTAAGAAAGAAAACAGTAATAATATAAACCTAGGAAGTTGAGTCGAACTATTATCCATCTCCTCAGAGCCAATCTCCAAAGTCTGAGGTATAGCACTAATTCCAGTGCTAACAAGGCCGGATGAATATACGCCCGGATTTATTTGTCCAGATGCCGAAGCAAATTGCCGGGATATGCCACTACTGCCAGATGAAATAGAGGGACCAACAGGCACAGCATTTGTGCTATGGGTTGACCGATTCTGCCATGGCAACCGAACAAAATCCTGAAAAAGAGGGGGGAGGGGAGGTGTGTGGAATGCGGCGAGATATAAGTAAACTAACATTGACTTACAAAGATGTCTCCAGAAGGCAAACTTTCATTTACCTCATATACTCGCTGCTGTGAATGTGATAGGCGGCCTGGCTTAGGACGAAGAGCCTCTGGTAGCATGCCCATATGACCTTGAGTATACAGGTTAGCATCAAAAAATGTAGGACCAACACCCTCTCTATGCTTCCTCCTTATAGAAAGCTGCTGGGCAATCTCTCCATCAATCGTTTGAATTGCCTGCAAACAGAATCACAATGCCGCAGAAAAGGTAAGGAGAAACAAGTTAGCCACAATATCTCAGGACTCCTCACCACAATTTCATCTTAGCATATATTAAACAGTCATCAAACTACTAACACGTGAATTAAAGAATATAACAGTTTTCATTTCAAGAAATTCTGGGACAACAATGGAGTCTTTTTTGTTAAAATAGCAAAAAATTATTACAATTTATGCGCTCACAGCGTCAGATGTGAAAAATAAAAATCTTTTATTACAAGACAAAACCAGGGTTGAAGATGAAATAAAAATAAAGGTTCGAAAGGACAAAAGCATATGCCATAACGTGGTAACTATATGCTTGTTTGTTTTATATTAAATTTGACAGCATTTTTTACACTTAATTTCATTTTGGCGAGTAATTGGTTTTCCTCTTTTCACAATGTCTTAGTTTCCGTTTGGTGAGTAATTAGTGTTCCTCTTTTCATTATGCCACTTGTCACAAGATCAACTTCAGATGAAGCACAAAATTCACTGTTGCAGTCATATACCACATACCAAAGGATTGCTAGAGATCTAACCTTCTCTGTTGCAGCTTGTTCAATCAAGGCACAGCCAAGGTCAAGATTGTCATTGGTCACAATTTGAACAGCTTCAAGGAGTTCATTTGATATACTCGATCCCTGAAGTGTACTCCTAAGCTGGCTTGATATTGAGCCACGCAAAGGTTCCTGACATCAAGCAAAAATCCACTTGGAAAACTAGGTAATGAAGAATGATGAATACTTGGATCACATCAGCATATCATGAATAAGTCTGATCACAGAGTAGCAGTAGAACAAATAACAAACTCTATCTCTACCTTGCATGTCACATGAGCTAGACTCCCTGCCAACCTTGCAACCATTAAGTGTGCTGCATTACGTATAAGAGTCTCATCTGGCTCCATGGCATAGTCCTATCATTGAATGTTCCAAAAAGAAGAAAATTAATTTTGGTCAAATTTTCTATAGTAGTATACATTTGGTGACAATAATAGCGTTCATGATGCGAAACAAATTGTGGAGGAAACCTTCAAAACAAGTTCCTTTGTTGTCTGAGTTGCTATAGAAACACTACGCTGCACAATACTCGACACTATTTCTTTGATAGCTCTATCCATTGCAATTGGAAGTACACTGCCGCAAACACCAAGTAAAAATCATGAAATAATGGATTATTAGTCAGTTTATAAAGTAAAATACAACATTTCCAATAACTGATTCAGACCTCTGGAAATGCAAGTGTAAGCCTAAAGCATGAAGCTTCGGATTGACAATGACTTGCTGCTCAATATTAGATGATGGAACAGGAAGCTGCAAACGTGGAAAACGATGTTGTGACTAGTTAATGGTTACCACAAACTACTAAGGAAGCATCACCAATATAACCATAACCATACCTGATTAACTGATAACTGTGTTTGACCTTGTAGAAGATTTTGAGCAGAGGGAAGCTGATCGGATAAACCCAAAGCCAGTTTCTCATCGTCCGGCATTGTGCCAGATGATAGATGGAGAGGAGCAGTATACTGAATCCACCACAAAGTCAACTTCAAATACCTAAAAAAGATTACGATGGACTAGATAAAAAAAGTACTACTGAAGCACCACAAACCTGAGATAATACACGTGAATGGCCAGTAGGATGAGGAGGGCTGGCAACATCAAGGGGTAGCTCAACTTGATTTTGAGTAGATATTGTTCCAGATTTGACTTCATTTACCATCTGTGGCTGGGAAGCTCCAATATCTTTGTTGGAAAAATCAGGATTCCCTTCAACCTCGCGAACTCTGTCCTTGAGAAGTGAAGTTGCGGTAACATCCTTTAAATCTACGCCAAGGTTCTTAAATAAGACCTGAAAGGCAGAGCAATTTCAGAAATAAAAAAGAAATCGTCTATTCAGGCAGTCATCCCATAAGCAAAATAGAAACAGATGATATACATAGACACATACCTCAATGTCAAACTTAAGGTTCATTTTTAAATTAGGCATTGCATAAATCTCAGTGAGTAATCCAAGAATACCCATGGTCCAAGGGTTAGGAGGTTGATACGCAAGACTGTTCGAACATGAATCCAGAACCTGAAGCAAGTATACAGCATAAAACAAATATGCAGTAGTCCTATGACGAGGTTCACATCAACCACAGAATAAACATACCTTGGAGGTAAAAGGAATAACAGCAATCATTAATCCTTTTTCATAAGCCTGCAAAAATACCAAATATCATGTACCATGAATCATCCACTTCACAACATAAAGAGTTGTATACAACATTATAACAATGTCCTAGAGAAGAGGATCCCCACAAACCCAGATAGGTACATAGAAGAAAAAAGGAAAACCTCTATAATTAGGGATTTGGGATCTATCTCCCGTGCCCTTAGAACTTGATTTTTGCCAATTGTAATCTTCCCAAGCCAGCTTCCTAAATTTTTCAACAATGAACGTTCTTCTGAACTTGACTTTATAAGCTCTGATCCTAAGAGAACCTGAAAGAATGCATGATCACCAAATGTGAACACCAATACCAATTATAGTTCTGCCATTGGAGAGAATAAAATAGTCTATGGGCCCACAAACCTTGCAGTTCTCGTAAGTGGCTTGAACAATCTCTTTGTTCAAAGGCTTCATATTTACTTTATCAAGGAACTTCAAGTACAAGTCGTGAAAATTTGGCTCAATGCTTGCTCTGTCAATAAGGGAAAGGAATAAAGAATAAAAAAATGACAATGGCCATTCCCTATTCACTATATTATTTTTATTGTTCTTCACTTTTCCATCCATGGCATTTTTTTGGTGGGGTCGAGAAAGAAATCAGGCGATAAATTGTTTTTGAAAGGAAATCTAGAACAATTCTGTATTTTCACTTGCAGTAATTCCTCCAATGGAAAATTCTCACCTTTTCATCACCATATACTGAGCAAACCAGGGATAATATTGCTCTTTCAAGATTTCAGTTAATTCTTTTCCTTTAGCTTCAAAATTTGAGGCAGATAAGTTATTAATAATAAATGATATCTTATCCTGAATTTCTGATGCAGGAGCCTGTTCAAACGACATTAAACACTGTCAAATATTCATCCACAGCAGAAGGACAAACTATGCTGCACAAATGAGGGTAGAAATCATGTACAATAAGTGGAACATCTACTACAGTTGATTATTGAGAATAGTAGATTCAAACATTAATTCGAAAAGAAAACAAATGGAAATGGCATATAATAAGAACCACGTTAAGTTTATGTAAAAAAAAAAGAGCATTAGATTGTGTTTGCTATTGTTAAAAAAAAAAAAAAAAGTCACAATTTGAGACCAGTAATGACGCACATCTCTTGAACTCTAGTGAAAATCCATAGGTCATTATTAACATGCCATATTGCAGTCCCAGTGCTTGTCCCCAAGTGATACTTTAAACTTCAGCAGATTTCAATGAATGAAATGCCTAATTTTCAAGTCTTCCTTCAAAAGAAATGCCACATACATAGCAGATCTCGCAACATGTCATTATCAAGTGACACAAACATTTCTGTTATATATACTGCACTAAGTTGAAGAACCTTTATCAAAAAGACAACACAAAGACGTGGACGGTCCAAACCACCTAACTCAACACAAACCTGCAAATAAACCATAGATAATACTTCTGAACCAATGGATGACAGTATCCTAATGAATGAAATACTGGAATTAGAATTATTTCCAGATTTTAGAGACAAGTGATTGAAAAGAAACAAACTGCCCTATCTGAACCAGACCTTCATGTCATTTCATGCAATGTTACCATAGACAAGTCCAGGGAGTATATCAAACTCGAGATAACCTACCAAGCCTTTGTTTAAACTATTAGAGAAGGGGCAAAATTATTTACTTAAATTATGCCTTTAACAAGCCCCTTTGGGTAAATTAGATTCATTTTTGCATCAAAGGGCTAAAACAAGCATAATTTTCATAATGAGGGGCTCTGAGGCTGATTACAAAACCCTTGCATGATCTGCTATTATGTTGGACTACATCATCTAAAAGTTCAAGCTATTAAAGAAAGGACAAGCATATTCATTCAAATTATGTCTTTAACATGTATAGTCTCGTGCTGAATTCTTTTTGTACTTTCCAATTATTTTCAGAAATGTGTGCACTGTGTGGAGCAATATATTACAAGAAATCCAGGAAAATAAACAAATCTCCCACCCAAAAACAACACAGCAGTTTAGAAATTATATAGGAATGCTATTGAAATTTGAACAGAGATTTATTCAAGCTAAAAGAAAAGAGGAAACTAAATCCTCATGTCTTGGTTCCTTGTACCAAAAGCAAAAGCACGATATAACTACTACTAACCATGCTTCCGCGCTAAAAACATGTAGCGCAGAAATGTCATCAACTGGTCACATGTTCAGTTTGACTAGAGTCAAAAGAGCCGCAAAACAAAAGGAAAGACGTGCCAATCAATCTGCTTTGTAATGACGTCAGTGGCACCATCTTTATACTACTTTCCTTTTGTATATTCATTATGCCAATAAGTGGACAATAATTGTGGATAAATTAAAGGAAGGATGACTTAGGTGGTTAAGGCATATCTTGCTGAGATCTAAAGAAGCAAGAGTTCGTAAGAACAATGGGATCTTGGTAAAATAAGTTCAAAAGAGAGATACTGAAGTTAACATGGCACAATGAGGATGGGAAAGATTTGATTGTATTGGATCTCACACTAGATTTAGCGATGGATCGTAGAGCATGTGTAGCAAAAAATCATAAACACTGGCAGAAAAGATTCATCCAGCCGATCCCAAATTTAGTGGAATAATGGCTAGTTTTCTGGTATTGTAATATATTGGAATCCATCAACTAGAAGTGGCAAAATGGTGTGACAAAAAATTCAACGGTGTTCTTTCAAGAAATAGAGCCTATGTAGCACGAGTGTCGTCGGACACGAATCGATACCGACACTTCTCGGACACTCTACCATAATCATTTTTTTTTATATTAGAA
>CAIGRK010281206.1:0-19004 GCA_903798315.1 Fraxinus greggii | reverse complement strand
TTGTCTAAATCTAATGAATGGGGAAAAATAAATTATCAAAAATGAAAAAAAAAAAAATTAAACCCCGCCCTGCCCTGCCTTAAAAGGGTAATGGGGTGGGGGAGGTTGTCTCGACTCCCCCACCCCGTTGTCATCCCTAGAATTAATCTAGTATTTAAGGTCAATTATCACATAAACTGATACTTTATTACTCTTTCAAAAAGCATCATATGGTTTTAGAATATCAAGCATGGAAGTTGAATATAGAGAACTGCATAGCCAAGTTAGCGATTGACCAACTTATACTAATTTTAATATATTACTTGCAAGTTGCGACAATTAAACTTGTACATCATCGAAGACATTTCTTGATGCCCGATCATGTAGTAGCAGAGTCGAGATTTTCCCACAATGAGGTGAATAATTTCAAATATTGTGAGGATTAACCCCTATAGTCAGACCTAAGGAGAGCTCCAAGAGGCTGTTGCCCCAAGCCCAGCTCTTTATGGGGCCTAAAAATTTTTCTTTTTGCTTCATTCTTTATTTTAAAAATTCATTGTCGTTTACTCTCGTTTACCTTTGTTTGGTTTCTCCAAATAATGAGGTTTCTTCAACAATGATATCGTAAATAACAGAATTAGTGTGTGGATTAAGAATACTCATTCCATTGTGTAATACCCACTCGGTATATATTTATGCATCGTTACTCACATTTTTGTTAATCTAATCATTTATTGACATAGTTTTTTTAATTACATTGACTGGTAGATTTTATATATTTAATTGATAACCGTAAAGTTTCATCTCTAAATTCAATTATATTTTTTTAATATATTGTTGATCAGATCATTGATTTGTATGTGTGATTGAATTTCTTTTCTTGATCTATAATCCGTTATTAATTAATGTGAATTTGTGTCTTCTATGGGGTAATTGGGTGCAGTATATGGTTAAATATGATGTGATTTAATTTTTTCATTTTAATGTTACATTATGAAATTATTTGTGACTTTAGACAATAAATATTTATTGTTGTTGCAATAACAAGCCCTTGTGCAAAATGAGAAAATGTGTAAAATTTAACCCCATTTTGCAGACAAGATGTTTATTTTCTATTTTGCCTTTGTTTGTTTCCACTACTTTCACCCAAAAAATGAGAATTTTTACCATTGGAATAGTGTCCAGCCGTAGTAGTTGACCATTTTGTGAGTGAGTGGGCCCCACCGTTTTAAAAAACACTATTTAAAAAAACGATCAAATTTCTCATTTTGTTGTTGAGAGTAGTAGAAACAAACAGGGGCTTTATGTGAAAATGAATTCATTATGAGTGCGAAGTGTATTTACCATACACATGTAATGGAAGGAAATATTCTTCCATTAGAAATATTAATAATCATTGATTATTTTTAGTTTTATTTCTTTTCCTTTTCTTTTTCTGTTAATAGATTGTTTGAACTTTTTTTCCCCCACAAATTTTGCTTCATAGATATCTTATAATCATATTGTAGAATAGAAACGAAAATCTTGGTTTGCTTTTGTGCTTGTGGAATGGAATATTTAGGAAATCAGCTAAATGTCAAAAAAGTAAGTCAAATACTATAACGATTACGGTTGCATCAGTAGAAAAAAGTTTCTCCAACTTGAAATTAATCAAGATTTATCTCCGATCAACTTTGTTACAGCAAAGATTGAATGGATTGACTCTATTGAAAAAGAAATGATTGAATAACTCGACTATTAAAAATTGATTAATATTTTGTCTCTAAGACCGCAAGATGAGTTGTATTTAAGTTATCGTTTAAAATATTTTCGCATTGTTATATTATTGTAATATATATATTTTGAATATTTTATGTTGTTATTTTATTGTTGATTTTAAATTAACAAATTTAGTTCCATAAAACTCGTATAAATGAAAAAGAAAAAATTGATTACTTGTTACGATTTATGAGCCCAAATTCTGAAATTCGTCACAGACCCTGCAAAATACAGATGCGGCCCTGGGCCTCTACCACCACCACCACTACTCGTGCATCCAATCCATTAAAACTTGAAACAAACACTTGTGTGGTGCAGTTCAATGCAAGAACAAAGACCAAAAATAGTGAAGAAAATGTCCACGTGGATGGCCCCACCAAAGAGGATGAGGATGGAGTTGATGATCTTATTGGTCCGAAATCTATCTAAAGGAAGTCCTAGATTTCATCCAACAGATTTCACTCGTCCTACTTGGCTCCATACAAATCAGCCCTTTTGATTTCTAGTCACCACATAAACCATATAGTCCAGTTTCTATCTGTGTCGATTTGTATATTGTAGAGAGGAGTAAGTGTTAATAGAGAGAAATATGGCTTCAGCATCAGCTGCATTGGTCAATGGATTGGGTTCTTCTGCCTTCTTGAATGGTGGCAAGAACAGCCAGATTTTGTTGTCTGCACCAATTGCAGCTAGAACTGGTGGTTCTGCACTGTCTCCCAAGAGGTTTACTGTGGTTGCTGCTGCTGCTGCTGCTCCTAAGAAGTCTTGGATTCCTGCTGTTAAAGGTGGTGGCAACTTCATCGACCCCGAGTGGCTAGATGGCTCGTAAGTATCCCTACCCCTTCAAGCGTAGCAGCCCCTTGATTGTCACCGCTCTATTGTCATTATTGGATAGTCTTGATCAAAGTAAAATTATACTTTAAATTGGATGACTAAAGGTGCTGTCGACAATGTTTGCTTAAACTTTTAGATCAAGTGGTTGAACAAAAACTGATTTAAGGTTTATATATATTTTGTGTGCACCCTTGAAATCAATTGCTTTCTTCTTTGAGATTCCATATTCTCAACATCCCTTTGATATTAATATTTGAATGTTCCTATTGCAGGCTCCCTGGTGACTATGGTTTCGACCCTCTAGGTCTCGGAAAGGATCCAGCATTCTTGAAATGGTACAGAGAAGCCGAGCTGATCCACGGCCGATGGGCAATGGCTGCAGTCGTGGGCATCTTCGTTGGCCAAGCCTGGAGTGGCATCCCCTGGTTTGAAGCTGGAGCTGCACCAGGCGCCGTTGCACCCTTCTCTTTCGGCTCACTCCTTGGCACACAACTCCTACTAATGGGTTGGGTCGAGAGCAAAAGATGGGTCGACTTCTTTAACCCCGAATCGCAATCTGTTCAGTGGGCTACTCCATGGTCAAGAACTGCAGAAAACTTCGCCAACGCAACTGGCGAACAAGGATATCCCGGAGGCAAATTCTTTGATCCTTTGGGGTTTGCAGGTACACTCAAGAATGGAGTTTACATACCTGATGCGGAGAAGCTTGAGAGATTGAAACTTGCAGAAATTAAACATGCAAGACTTGCTATGTTGGCTATGCTTATATTTTACTTTGAAGCTGGCCAAGGGAAGACACCCCTTGGAGCTCTTGGACTGTAAGGAATATTGATTTAAGAAGAAATTGAACGTCGAGAGAATTCAGATTGTTTCCACATATCTTTGGCTTTGTAAAAATTAATGATTAAATGATAATATGAATCTAAAATAGTTGGCCCCTGCCGGAAAAAAAAAAGGCTGAAACAAACATGAAAATAGTTTTTTCTTGATCAGTAATATGGACCACTAACTCCAAATCGATAACCTTGATCAACAAGTACTTGAGCTAGATGAAAAAAATAGAACCAACGGAACCAAATTAGGACTAGTCGATTCTGATTCAATTCCAGTTCTAATACCCGAAATCGAGAAAAAAGAATCAATAATAAGTTCTAACCCTGTTTGATTGCCATTATTTGGACTTTTCAATGTTTTGAATAGTGAATTTTTAGAGAATGTACGATTAAAAAGTTTTAGGTTTACGTGCAGAATATTGTATTATTTGAACGTTTGGTTGAAAATGAGTATGCAGAAAAAATAGTTTTGAAATCAATGATGTCAAACATGGGCTTAATTTGTTTATTCGGTGAACGATTTTTATTAGACATAATTTTGTATAAAAATGGAATTTCTCACTTGCATTGAACCGAATCAATTTTTACTAGATTTATTATTTTGATTTTGTATGTAATGATTGTACTAAAAATTTCATTAATAATTTCAAAATTTTGACCGTGAAACCAAACAAAATCAGAACCATTTGATTTGATAAAAATAATACTTTTTTATTCGATTCCATTCTCATTTGAAGAATATCGACCTCCACCACTACTTTTTTCAATCATCAAGCATCAAATATGAATAAAATCCATTTGAATAGACAATTTGCACACCATAATTATTTTATCAACGATCAAACTCAATATAGGGCGTGTTTGGGAGGAATTAAAAGCTAATTAAAATTGAAAATATAGTCGTTATCGGGTCCCACTCGTCTAATAAAGTCAACAATATCGACTAATTTTTCAATTTTAATCTGATTTTAATCTCTACCGAACACGCCCATAATATTTTCTGTTCCTAAGGACTTGTTTGGTGGGGATTAAATTCAAAATTTTAGTAGATTTTGAAGGAAATTAATGAAATATACGGTTAAAAAATTGTAGAATCTATAATATATGCATTTAAAATTAATTATTGATTTTAATTTTAATTTTAATATGCTAACAATTTAAGGCTGTCTGTTTCAGATTTTAATTTAAATCAAAGTCAAACAATCAATATTAACCATATCTTTTATGAGTCACACAACTTTTCAACCACATATTTCAAAAATTTTTATCACAATCTACTAAAAATCTAATTATATTCCCAACCAAACACTCACTAAATCAACAAATTTTGTTAGAAATGACAATTTGCGCACAAAAGCTTTAGGTTAATGATGGTTGTGCCAAGAATGAACATATAGGGACGATTTGTGCAAATATCCCTTTGTAAATAGAGTAATTTTATTTGTACACTTTTATGTACATTAACTTTAACACTCCTCTCACAAAAAAGTGTGGGGCTCATGATTTTTTAAATTGCGGTCCAGCATTTTTGTGAAAGGAATGTAAGCATTGTAAATAAGTGCTTGTTTGTTTTTCATTATTGAGAGGAAAATGGTGTAATGAATATTATTTGTTGGAGAATGTGTGGTTAAAATTTAAAATAATTTTATTGATTTGTGTGTAAAATATTTTATTAAGTGAATATGAGTTGGATAATCTTACTGTTCCATATATATATATATATTATTTGTTTAATGGTAGACAGGCTAAATATCCGAAAAGTGGAGTCTTCCCACTGTGACCTAGATTTTATCGAAGCGTTTTTTTCTTCAAAGCCGCGCAGAAATTTCGGGAAAATTACGTCTAGGTTCGATTCTGCTTCTGCAGGTACAAAAAAATTTTAACCTTCAAGTATATTTGTGTAATCTGATAGTATAATTTACATCTGCGATTGTTTTTGTCTGTAATTATTGTATTGATGGTTATGTAGGAGTAAGTGAGTAACACAGGGTTATGTTATGCATAGCATCACTGTGAAAGAATTACATCTGCAAATTGTATTCATCATCACATGCAAAATTTGTACATACCCATGTATTAGTTACTGAATAGATGTTTTTGATGAATACCAGGTGTAGTTAGAATCGTTGGTGTATAAAGTATAATAATTTACATACTGCCTTGGTGGTATTGAATAGAGATGTTCACGTCAAGAAAATCTGAATTTTGTCAAGAAGATAAAAGGCTTCTCATGGCATGATAAGAGATGTTATTCATATAGACACGTGTGGCAATTTTTTGGGAAGGAGCTAATTATTGAACAAATTCTGAAAGCGTTTTTCACAACTCATAAGAGGGGCAAAAGTTTCGTAGCAATCTATTTATATCTCATGAAAGAGGGAAAGTGACTGGATTGCCTCCGATTCACTAGGTCTAAGAATATAGGTTATAACTCTTTCTGTAAGATGTAGACATATTAATCCGGGCAGAGAGTAGATGGTAGATGCATTCCTTGTTTGTTTCATGCTTATTTATATACATTGAAAGGATGAGAGTCATCAGGAGGAGTCTAAGAGGCAAGCTAGCCTGTTGAAACTTTGAATTCAGCAACAGACTCCACAAAATCAGAGTCCATGGCAATGAGAATGATTTGCACCTTGAGCAAAAATACTTCTGAATAACTCTGTACTTGATAGCATAATTCCCTTTCGTCCAAATTGGAATGCTTTGTATCAGTTTCTAAAGTTATATTATTATGGTAATAATAGATCTGAGTGATTCTGTCATACCTTTGGCTATGATATCAGGTGTAAATTTGACTTTCCTCCCTCCCTCTTTTCTTTTTGGAAAAGAAACAGTTTGAATCATGTCAGATGAAGTTGAATATCGCTGTTTCATCGGTGGCCTCTCATGGTCAACCTCAGATCGAGATCTAAAAAAAGCATTTGAAAAGTTTGGCCATCTTCTCGATGCTAAGGTAATCATTGATTTGATTTTGAAATCGTATATTTGGTTCACTGTTATATTCTTTTGATTTTTCCGTATAGCTTTTTTCATCTTATCATGGATGATTGGTTTCATCAGGCCCCTGTTCATCATGTTGCAAGTTTAATCTGGTTTACGAAATATGCCTTCACTTTGAAACCTTTTGAGACTTTGTTATAGGCTTTTATCACTTTTTTTATTAGTGCGGAAATCTTACTATATCCATTCACATTAATATCCATTTGTTATTTTTATTTCTGGTGGTGAAAGTATGAAATTGTTTCAGACCATACTTCGATAATTTGTAGCGGTAGTAGAGCATGGCTATCTTCTCAGACCCGTCCTCTGAAAAAATGAACATAAAAAGGGCAAGTGGCAGTAAGATAGTTCAAAGTGGCTTATTGGGCCTTGTAGACAGTCCGATGAGCATTTTATTTATTCAGGTTATCTAGTCGCACATGTCCGCTTGTTTTATTTCTTCTCTCTCTCTTCTCCTGGGCAGATGATAGGGGTGGACGTAATATTTTCTTTTTCTTTTTGATTCGTTGAAATTTTCTTGAGAAAATGTATTTGAATAGACTCAATTGCTAAGATTACTGACAGAGAATGGCTGTTGTGCAAGCCCTGTCTCTACTGTTCTATAGTTACGAATTATGATTTTACGTTATGTTTGAAATTCATATATATTATAGAAAATGGACTCTTACATGCAAGTGGTTGTATGTATGTGTAGGTGGCTGTTGACAAGTTCTCTGGACGCTCTCGTGGCTTTGGATTTGTCTCCTTTGATGAAAAGAATGCAATGGAGGAGGCCATTGAAGCTATGAATGGGATTGATCTAGATGGCCGAACAATTACTGTTGATAAAGCAAGGCCGAACCAGGGTTCAGGTAGAGATTATGACAATGATCGCTCACGTGATCGCGACCGAGGTCATGGTCGTGATCGTGATCGTGATCGTGAATATGGAAGCGGGCGGGGATCTGGTGGTGAAGGATGCTTTAAGTGTGGCAAACCTGGACACTTTGCTAGAGAATGCCCTGATGAAGGGGCTAAAAGCAGTAGGTATGGGAGCAGGGATGATAGGTATGGTGGCAGAGGTGGTCCTGACCGTAATGGAGATCGATTTGGAGGCCGTAACAGGGATACTGGTGGCCGTGGGGGAGGTGATCGATATAATCGTGATCGCTCTGGTCCTTACGATCGCCGAGGATCTGGGGATTTCTGATGTGGGTAGTTTGATGTCTGACTATATGGTATGCAACAAGTCACTGACAAATTTTTTATTCCAATCTTCAGTCTATTGTTTAACTGATGGCTTTGCATTCATATTCGTGACAGCTGAAGACTTTGAAGTCCTGGTGCTCCTGGATGCAAGTATTACGTGGTTTCTCTCTTGTTGGCATGTTGCCTAAATGGATCATTGTTGAAAGTGTGAAACTCGGCACTAATAGTTTACATATATTGTGTCACTAAAATGTTCTATGTTTTGGTCCTTCGGGGTTCTTTGCTTGCCTGATATGCGGATTCGAATCTGATCTTCACTTTTGAATGCTATTATTCCAACTGGTTGTCTCCTTTCTTCCTTGCACTACAATTAACTGC
The DNA here is from genome assembly GCA_903798315.1 of Fraxinus greggii. Lineage (NCBI taxonomy): Eukaryota > Viridiplantae > Streptophyta > Magnoliopsida > Lamiales > Oleaceae > Fraxinus > Fraxinus greggii. Next base: position 11,031 of record CAIGRK010281206.1, on the reverse strand, counting down.
TTCTGGATTCGTATATTCTCGCATTGGTCCTGTTCATCTTATGTGTATGAGGTATAATGTTGAGAACTTGGAATTGGTGATAGTAAGATGTGGCCCCGCCATCTGGTGAGATGATGGAATTGACACATAGATTCTGCCTTAGAAGCCAGCCTCCTTATATGCTCCTCTAAACTCGGTTTTTAATGATTAAACTGGAGTTGACAGGGTAATTGTTTATTTTCTACATTTGAACCTTACCTAAAACTTCAACTCAGTTCTTAATTTTCAATTCTTGCAGTATTAATAATGTTAAACTTTTGGCAGGCTACCTGGCTAATAATTATCAGATACTTGATGGTTGGCTTGCTTTTGCTATTGGGCTACGTTTAAGCATTATTAAATTGAAAAAAGCTTTTTGAATTGCGGCAAACCTGTGCAGTTCCTTTATAGCTTTTGTTTTCTACAAAAGTATACCGAAGGAAGAGTTTCATTCCTGTTATAATATGCATCATCTATAGATAATCGTCAAGATTTCAGCAACTGTTATCTCCTGTTGGTTGAGATCTGGATTCACTGATTATGTTCGTTTCAATAACCGTAAAGGATGGTTTTGCCCTTCAAAATTTCTGTTGGAGACTGCTGCTCACTGAATTCTGAACTGCCCTGGATGAACAAATTCATTCTTGGTCTGATCCTAATTTTCTCTTTGTGCATCTGTTGGTTTCCCCGTATTTTTCTGTTTTTTCTTGGGGGGAAGTTTCTCTCCCCTTTGTTGGTCCTGCTTCTACATGGAAAAGCTATTTCGATTTATGCTGTCTGCAGCTAGCTTGCATTTCCACTTCTATACTGAAGGTTTGATTTTACATGATAAATGATTTTTGTTATCGTTAAGAACTCAGTTGCTTTGATCGTCCAACACTGAATCGCTAAAAATGATTTGTGTGTCAAATTCAAATTTTTAAAATGGTTTCAAGTCAGACACATACTGAGAGCATAGTATTACCGTGCTTACCAATTAAAGCTCATGAAGTGTTGTTCTTTCATCAGCATTAGATGTCTGGTTTGATGTAGTGTTCTTCATTATCCTGCCATAGTGGAATTACTGAGGAACTTGCTCTGTTCTGCATCCCACTTGTAGTCTTTTCTGGAGTAGATCTGTAATGTTGTACATTTATACTAACATTTGTTGCACTGTAGAATAGTAACATTGTTTAGGTCGACTTCGTGTGTTGTTTCAATTTCTATGGGTCTATAAGCATTAGCGGGTACACTGCTGGTGGCCATTGTTTTCAAATTGTCTGTGGGATTTGACGTTATCTGTGCAGTTAACTTAGCTTCTGTCTCAATATTTCTTCACATGCTCATAGATGTGGTCATTAAAGTTAGGCTAAAGCTATTTGTACAGAAATGGTTTCGATAGAAGTTTTACCAATAACTCACATGGGTGGACCCTATGGTAATAAAAAATTGCCAGAAAAATTCCACCCACCCTCGTGAGGTATTAGAACCCCTCCTGTACACACAGTAGAGCCCTTAAAGTTAATCCTTGGCTATTTGAAACTTCATCTATTTGAAACTTCATTCTTTGTGTGAAAAAAAATATTCCATTGGAAAGCATAATATGAAGTTTTTTAATAAAAAAAAATTACAGGTATTATTCTTATAGAATATCAATATGTATAAGCCATTACTTGAAACAATTCAATATTCTTCTAGAATAATGAATATTTGTATCTAAATTATGCTTTTATATGAGCATTAACACATTTATGAGAAATAGATTTTACAAAGTTAATCTTCGAAACTGATGCAATATCTTCTAGAATATTAGTTTGTATAAAATTTTAGTTTCTTCAATAATAATAAAATAATATTCTTCTTCATAATTTATGTAGTTGATTTGATATGAAAAAAGAAAATATTCAACGACATGATAGAGAGAATAATTGTCAACAAGCTGCCATTAGGATTGCTTTTGGAATATAGATGCTATTGCCTTTTTCTTCGTATGGAATAATTTTTAATAATTTGTATTTTGATTTGGACATTTGTGAAGAAGCAATTTTGATGTAGGACAACTTTATTGCAAATAAAATAATATTTAGATATTTATAATAAGATGTATAATTGTAATGTATTTTCTCTTTTTTTCTTATTTCTAATTTAGAATATAATTTCCTTTTTTTATTGATTAAAATATGATTTTCTAGTTTCTTTTATATTAGGATTTTGTTTTAAGATTCCTTATATTAGTAAGATTAGGGAATAATTTTGCCTGTATATACAAAGACTTTGTACTTCAATAATCAATACAATACATAAAATTATTTCTTGCATAGTTTTTAAGTTTTTTATTTTATTCTTGTTTCAAGAATTTCAATTCCACTTCCGCACTAAAATTGACAAAAGTTTGCCCTTGACTAGTGGTTACTTTTGATTTGAGGATTGCAAAACCAACTTTGGTCCAGAATTTGGAACAAATGGTGGATATGTTTGAAGACACAGTTGATAAGAATTTGCAGAGTTTAATGGTTATGAATGTTGGTTGCTTCAACAAACCTAGAACACGGTAACATGTGGCTATAGAGTTTCTTCGCGTTCTAACGAAGTTTGAATACACTTAAGTTATCAAAAATTCGGCAAGGTCTATCGAGAAAATATAAAAGAGTCCAATTTAAAGCAAAACAAGATTTGTAGAACACGAAGCATCATCAACAATAAAGTATGTAACCTGATAATAAATTATGAGTGAAGTGAGAACTTGGTGTCCAAAGCATTATGAAGGCTTAAAATTTGAAGACTAAAAAATACTCATCCTATTATCAAGCTCCACAAATTAATAGGAGACAAGAAATTGAAAATATGGATGTATATAAAATTTCACTTTATATTGGAAAGTATTACAAAGATGAAATTATATGTAATGCGGTAGAGATGGACGACTGTCATATACTTTGAGGACAACCATGGTACTGTAATGTAGATATCACTTACATAGGTCGAGACAACTTATATGTGTTTTGGTGGTACGATAAGATGATTATTTTGATGTCATGTAATGAGCAATTTGTGAGTACTAGTGTAAACAAAGAGAAAAGATTTATAAGGTAGATGATAAGGTTAAAAAAGATGTAATTCAAAATAATCATGATGTTACCATCGATGATATTATAATTAGAAAAGAAAAGTATGCGGAAGTTGAAAACTCGAAATATGATCCCTTATACATGAAAAATGACAACGAAAATTAGATTATAGATGAAAAACACACCGATAAGATTACAATTGAAAACCTCAAAATCGAGCTACACTTTCATGATGAACAAGTTGAAGTTCAAAAGAGTACAGTCGAGCAATATGAAATTGAATTTTCCAATCCCAAAGGAGTCAAATATGAGGCTTATCAATCAAATTAAGAAAAAAAGTTTCATAAGTCTTTTCTACCATCTGGATGTCAAAGAATTTTATGATAGCAAATAATTGAAAACACTAAATTTTATGTGTGAAAAAGGGATTCAAGAATGAGAGATTGAAAAAAGTATCATTGGATATTATAGTAGAAAGAATTGAAAATAGCACCATTGACCTCTATCGAGAGTGGATTTAAAGATGAAAAATCGAATCGTGCTTCGTTTATAAAGGAATGTCACGTAGAAATTGTCTGTGAAGAAAATATAATGAACAAGGTGAAAACGATGTTGACTTCAAAAAATGCAACTGAAAAATATAACAATATTTATAGAACACATCAAGAAATTGACAATTTTTTCAATATTAGTATTGATAGAAATTTTCGAATATTTTCCTTTCGATTGATTGATTTTCTTTTTTCAACAAAAACTTGAGGACGAGTTTTTTTAAGTGAGAAAGAGTGATGTAAGATAATCCTATTAGGATAAAGTTAGATATTTATAATAAGACGACTATTTGTAATAAATTTTATTTTTTTTATCCTTGTTTTTTGTTTAGAATATGACTTCTTTTCTTTATTTATTAGAAAATGATTTCTAATTTCTTTTAAATTAAGATTTTATCTTAGTTCCATTATATTAGTTTCTTTATTTTAGTTTTCTTATATTAATCAGATTAAGGAATAATTTTGCTTATATATACAAAGACTTTATACACTTTTTCAATAATCAATTCAATACAATAAAATTATCCCCTACATAGTTTCTAGCTTTTTACTTTATTTTTGTTTCAAAAATTTCAATTCCGCTTCGTCACCAAATTCAATGTGTCGTTTTGATGATGTATTATATAACTTAGAGGAAAATAAAGAACAATAGAAGAAAATTAATATAATGTATATTTTATCGAGAATCGAGACCCATATTTATATGTTACAATTAAGAATATAGGGTAATATGGTCATTCATAAATAAGAATTTAATTTCATCACTCTCCTTCGAATGACTATTTAAAATGTTTTTGTCTAAAAGTATGGGATATATATAGGACTTTGCTACTTGTAAATAGAAAAATGTATATAATATAGGATTTGGCTACTTGTAAATGGCCCAAGGGACGAGGATAGTTCAAAGAATGATAATGATAATTGAAATCAAACAAGTTTTTATGAAAATATAATTTTATTGAAGAAATACCAAAAGTACAACTGTTTTGAATGTTTTGAATACAACAATCCTAAAGTAAAGAAAACTTTAGAATGCAAGGAAATCTAAGATTTCTTGTAGTTTATCTCCCGCTATAAACTCTTGTAATGTTAGGAGTAAAATCAACTCCTTCGAGTTTATCAGAAGAAATTGAAAATCTTGACGACTGAAAAAGATTTTCAGATCTAATTCCCACCTCGAAGAATAGGACCTTCGTTGACCTTTTGATGTAGATCCATCAAAAATCATCTTGAAATGTCCATCATGAAATGAAATAATTTGATTTGGGTTTGTTTTGATAGGAGTGGGAACTGAGTGGGAACTAGATTTTGAGCGTTTTCAAAACCCACTCTAGTCCTATGGATTGAAAATTTCATGGTATCCTTTTAAGAATCATGGTGTTTGAATGAAGAGGATTGACCTCCACAAGAAGGCTCTCTTCTTTGGAAGATGAGCTTAGAGCTCGAATATTGAGTTGGGTGTTCATAAGCTTGTAATATATTCGATATATTACTGCAAATGCTTTTAAACGATCATCAAAATCAAGATTTTTTATTTGAATTTTAAGAGAAATAGCATTTAGAATAGCTCCATCATTGAGATTGATAGTAAAATTTGTATAACAATTTGAAAAAATCGGACCGCTTTCTAGATTTGATTCCATAACAAATAACAACGAGTTTTCGAATTTGAGATTTAAGAGAATAGTGATATCCAGACTGAGTCTAAACAAATGTTTGACAGCAGTTTTAATAAGTCTCACATGAAAATATTTAAATTTCTTTCTATTGGATTGAATACTATCTTTAGAAAATTAATTTGTTTAAGCTGTTCAATTTTTTATGGCAAGAGTTTGCTCGAAAGTCTTGATAACATAATCTTGATGAAAATTAAACTTTTCTATTTCATAGATAGAATTCTTGTCTACCTTTGGACTATTCCAGTTACGAAGTTTCTGTTCAATTTGAGCTATTTGAAGTTCATGAGAATTGAAAATGTCTATTTTTAATTTGAATTTGCCAAAAACCTGACTTCGTATCAAATTTTAAGAAGATAACAGATTTGGGTAATTTATTTAATAGATATTTCTTTTGAGGTAATGGATGTCTAATCCATGGAAGAGTTTTATTTAGATGCTTGTAATTTATAACCAATCGTAGAGCGCCTCAACATAATTATTGACATAAAATGTAGAGCAACTCCATGGTGACTTACATGGATGGATAAGACCTTTATCAAATAAATCATTGATTCCCATATTGATCAAGCAATTCTTTGTTCATTTAAATAGGTCGAGATTTTGTATGAATATTTGATTTAAGAAAATCAGAATTATAAAGAAGTAAAATAATATATTTCTTCCTGTCCCAAAAAGCATGGAATAGTGGAACATATCCCATTTTCAATTTTCTTTTAAAATGAAGAAATTTTCTCAATAATTGAGGGATTTTTTAACTATTCCTCAATTCCTTGAAATTTTTTTTTTTGAGAAATTGAATATGTTTTTCCTTAAAATTAATATTATTGATAATTTTTTAAATAGGTGCTTCTTTCAGAGAATTAACAACCTTGAAAGAAGGAGGATTTGTAAATTTGGAGAATATGATATCAAAATGTTCCTTTTGGTCAATAAGAGTAGAATGTACCATTCGGTCTAAAAAATGTTCCTCCCGAATTTCAAAAGGTTATGAATACTATTTTCAATCATCTCAACAATATTTTATACATCTCAATACATTCGTGCATGTCATCAAACAAAACGGTTTAGCTGTCTCAACTAAGAAAGTTATCATTTGTCAAACACGCATAAGGTTCTTAGCACGTCATATACATTTAGGAACACTTATTCCAATTCAAATAAGTCTTGAATTTGGAGATAAATTTCCTGATCAAATTCAAGATAAAAATAGTCTATTATGCTTTCTAGGATGTGTCAATTATGTTGCTGACTTTGTCAAAAATATACTGCTATTATGTGCTCTACTTTTTCAAAGGCTGCAAACGCATCACCTATCATGGAGTTACGAGCACACTTTAATTGTTCAAAATGTTAAAACAATTGTCAAAAAAATCATTGTCTCTCAATTATTGACCATTTAGCATCTATTATTGTTGAGACAGACACGTCTAACGTAGGATAGGGTATGGTGGAGTGTTAAAGCAAATTCCAAAAGAGTCTAGTCAAGAACAGTTGGTGAGATTCCATTTAGGGGTGTGGACCGACCCTCAAAAGAATTACTCAACAGTAAAAAAAGAAATTTTATCAATAGTCTTATGCATTTCAAAATTTTTAAAATGATTTAGTTAACAAATAGTTTATATTGAAATAGACACTTTTTCAAAGAATTAACATCCTTGTAAGAAGGAGGATTTGTAAATTTGAAAAATATCTCTTGATTAAAAATATTTGTAGCAAGTCCTTTTGAATCAACTTGAAAATGATAAATTTGAACAATAAAAGTGGTACCAAATATAATTTCTTGATCCAAATCTTTGGCTAAGTAAAATGTATTTTTGAAACAAATATTTGAATTACAAACATTAGCTTTTGAAATTTTATATTGAATATTGAGTTTTTTACTGCTAGCACCATAAAAATTCTCTCGATAGGTTTTTCAAAATATTTTGTAGGAATCGATTATTCCCTAATACAATTTTGATCAGCACCATAATCAACTGAGCCTCTAGAAGTAAGCTTGAATTCTTTATTGACTACAATAGTCATATTGCAATACCAGTTTTGAAGTTAAATATGATTCATGACATTGATATTTTCTTCTTCAATTTGAGGAGTTTCATGAGAAGAAGTTTCATCATCGGAAGAAGAATCATGACTAGAAGCATTCTCTTGTTCCAAATTTTTAATTTTTAAGAGAACAACTTCCATACGAACATCTTTCGTTTGACGTTCAGGATTTAGATTTCATCTCATTGATTTTTGAACATAATTCAGAACTAGTGGATTTTGACGAAGATGATTGTCCAGTATTAAATCTATTTAATATATCTTTCATATTAAATGGTGTTACCGGGGATTTTGAGGTATTTGGTAAAAGAAGAGAAAATTTATTCTTTAACTAAGGATTTTCGATCTTCTCAATTATTTCTAAAATAAGTTTTTTTTTAAAGAACATTTATGGTTTTACAACCACAAACTTCTTTTCCTTGGCTTGAAGTTGAAGAGAAATTTGAACTGGTTTCAACATCAAAGTCTTCTTGATGTTGATAAACAAATTCGAGTTCGGAATCGTTTGAGTTTTCACCAAAACTAGAATTGAGTAAATTAAGAAGTTCTAGTTTAACATCTTCAATCAATTTGAAGATTATTAATATTTCCCTTTATGGGACATTTATTTGAATAATGACTTGTTTGATTACATTGTCATCATGTAATGTTTGAAGCTTTAGGACCTTGTTTCCTAAAAGATTTTCTTTTTGAATATTTAGGAGGATAATTTTTAAAAGATTTTTGGTTTTGAAAAGATCCTTTTCTCATATGAGAAGGAAAACCTTTCTTTTTCAATTTTGAAGATGGAGGAACACTTTCTCGAAGCCATATTAAACACAAAATGATCCAAATTCTTTACGACTCTTAGATTTTTTCGATTTCAATTTTGCTTTGAGCTTAAGATTGTTGCACAAAGAAAATCATTCCTTATGGACAAAATCAATAATTTCGCCACAAGTCAGGAGAGCATAAGGAATTGTATCATGATGTTGACATTTAATAGAATTCCTTACTCTTTCTGCAAAGAGTTTGGGAAATTCAAAAATAAATCTTTCTTTCCAAAAAGATTGATTACAATGTTCTCGAAATAAGACTCTAGTAAGGAACATATCCTTATACCAGCGAAAATCTTGGAGTTTTGGACAACTAACATTTAATAAGATCTCAGAAGTTCGATCTTGAAGAAGAGCTACCGTTCCAATGAAATGTTTGAGAATTGAAAATACAAGAGTATTGAAACTATCACTTTGATGTTGATCATTTGTAGTTTGAAAGAGTTTGTTTCGGTCCTCAGCAGTGAGGTAGTTGTTCCACCAGCTTTTAAGCTATCCTACGAAACCACATACAAGATTTCCAAAGACGGTAACAAGAGTAAGTACTTGAAAATATGGCTATTCGCTATTCAACTTATGCTTGTCGAGAAATTACTCCTGTTATCGCCTTTGGTAATCTTGTATGTGGTTTCACATGATAGCTTAAAATATGAGAAAAACTTCTTCATGAAAGCTTAGATTTCCTTGTATTCTAAAGTTTTTTTTACTTCAAAATTGTTGTATTCAAAACATTCAAAACAATTGTACTTTTGATATTTCTTCAATAAAATCATATTTTTATCAAAACTTGTTTGATTAAAATTATCATTATCACTCTTTGAACTATCCCCGTCCCCCAGGCCATTTTGGTGTCAATTGTGTTGCCGCCTTTGTTAAAAATATACGACTATTATGCGCACTACTTTTTCACAGGCTACAAAAGCATCCCTTTTATGAGTATTGCAATCAATAAAGAATTCAAACTTATTTTTAGTCTTAATTGATTCTGGTGCTGATCAAAATTGTATTATGAAAGGATTGATCCTTACAAAATATTTTGAAAAAAGTACCGAGCATTATAATGGTGCAAACTGTAAAAATTCAATATTCAGCCCCTGTTTGTCTACCATTATTCCAAAAAAAAAAAATATTTGCTACAGTAAGATTCTTCACCACACATTCATCCAATAAAATATTCTACATATAAGCCAATAAAGTTACATTAATTTTTAACCACACATTTTCCAAAAAATACTACTCATTACTCTATTTTTCTCTCATTAATGGGAGACAAACATACACTCAATATAATTTTCAAAAGCTAATGTTTGTAATTCAAATATTTGTTTCAAAAATATATTTTATTTAGTCAAAGATTTGGACCGAGAACTTATACTTGGTACCCCTTTTATTGTTCAAATTTATTATTTTCAAGTTGATTCAAAATGACCTACTATAAATATTTTTGGTCAAGAGATTTTCTTCAAATTTACAAATCATCCTTCTTACTAGGTTGTTAATTCTCTAAAAGAAGCGTCTATTTCAAGAATTATCAATAATATTAATTTTAAGAAAAAACACGTTCAATTAATCAAAAAAGAAAATAAATTACAAATAATTGAGGAAATGTCAAAAAATCCCTCAATTATTGAGAAAATTTCTTCATTTCAAAGGAAAATTGAAAGTAAGACATGTTCCACTATTTTAAATGCTTTTTGGGACAGGAAGAAACATGTTGTTTCACTTCTTTGCAATTCTGATTTTCATGAATCAAATATTCCTACAAAATCTCGACCTATTCAAATGAACAAAGAATTGCTTAATCACTATATCAAGGAAATCAATGATTTACTTGATAAAGGTCTTATGCATCTAAGTAAGCCACCATGTAGTTGCTCTATATTTTATGTCAATAATTCTGCTGAAATTGAATGAGGTGCTCCACGATTGGTTATAAATTACAAGCCTCTAAATAAAACTCTTTGATTGATTAGATATCCATTATCCCAAAAGAAAGATCTATTAAATGGTTACTCAAATCTGTTATCTTCTCAAAATTTGATGCGGAGTCAGGTTTCTGGCAAATTCAAATTAAAGAAGATAAATATAAAATCACCTTTAATTTTCCTTTTGGTCAATACGAATGGAATGTTATGTCATTCGGTCTCAAAAATTTTCTTTCCGGAATTCAAAAAAATTATGAATGATATTTTCAATCATTTTCAAAATTTCATTATTGTTTATATCGATAATGTTCTAATTTATTCAGAGAGTTTAGAATAACATTTCAAGTATCTTAATACATTCACGCATGTTATCAAACAAAATGGTTTAGCCGTCTCAGCTAAGAAACTTGTCCTTCGTTAAACACGCATTAGATTCTTAGGACATCATCTACATCTGGGAACACTTATTCCAATTCAAATAAGTCTTGAATTTGCAAATAAAGTGCCGGATCAAATTCAAGATAAAAATAGTCTACAACGCTTTCTAAGCTGTGTCAATTATGTTGCTGACTTTGTAAAAAATATATGGCTGTTATATGCTCCACTTCTTGAAAGGCTGCAAAAGCATTTTCTACCATGGAGTCATGAGCGCACTTTAGCTGTTCAAAATGTTAAAGCAGTTATGAAGAGCATTCCTTGTCTCTCAATTATCGACATCTATTATTGTCGAGACAGACACGTCTAACATAGGGTACGGTAGGGTATTAAAGCATATTCGAAAAGAGTCTAATTAAGAACAGTTAGTGAGATTCCATTCAGGAGTGTGGACGGGCCCTCAAAAGAATTACTCAACAGTCAAAATAGAAATTTTATCAATAATTTGATGCATTTCAAAATTTCAAGATGATTTAATTAATAAATCTTTTATTTTAAAAACTGATTGCAAAACA